>SNQJ01S0031108.1:241977-256668 GCA_010110895.2 Picea sitchensis
CCTGTCTCACACCTAAGAGAGTCCATCCTGTTAGGGGGAGTTTTGTATTGATTGAATATCTGATACCTCCTAAAAATACTGCAACAGCTCAGGGGGATCATGTTTTCTTTGACATTGATGTCAAAGGGGGAGAAAAGGAGTGGTCCGGACCAGATGCTACAATTGGAAGTCCAAACAGATTAGCGCAGTCGTTCAGGGTTGCCATCAATGCCAAAGGGGGAGATTGTTGGCATGTTTACAGGTAGGTGTGCTTGTCATTGATGGCAAGACCAGAGTATGCAGGGATGGTAAAAAAAGGATAATGTAACCTGGGATGAGAAGCGACAGTGATCTTTGGATCCTATTGAGAATTCCCGATGAACGTCAGATCTGAGCCCGAGGTCCGACCGAAATTGGATCCAAGAGAACTTGCACGTTCTTTAAAGAGCAAGGTGAACCAGGGTTACGAAATCCCGAAGGTAGGAGGACAGTTTCGGATACTAGGAGTTGGAAGATTCAAGACTCTTCATCATTAGGAGTCCTGGAATCGTGAAATGCGAAACACCGAAATCCCGAAAGCAGGAGGACAGTTTCGGATATTGTGAGTTGGAAGAGTCGAGACTCTTCATCATTAGGAGTCCCGGAATAACGAAATGCGAAACCCCGAAAACCCAAAATAGGCACATCGACCGGAGGTTCGAATACTGGGAGTTGGAGGAGTCAAGAGTCGAGACTCTTCAACATAGGAGTCTCAAAGTGCCAAAATGTGAAACGTTGAAAATCCCGAAATAGGCACATCAACCGGAGTTTCAGATATCGAGAGTTGGAGGAGTTAAGAGTCGAGACTCTTCATCACAGGAGTCCTAAAGTCATGAAATTCAAAACGCCAAAACACCTTTTTGTGTAGATTTTGAATACTGGGAGATGGAGCGTCAAAACACTTCATCACAAGGAATGTCGGAATGTCGAAATGCCGAAATGCGAAAAACACCTTTTGGTGTTGGTTTCGGATACCGAGAGTTGGACTGTCAAAACACTTTGAAATAGGAATGCTGAAATGATGAAACACCGAAATGCGTTTTCGAATAAGGCTATGGTCACCGTCGGTGGTCACATCGTTGAAGAGCTGTAGAGAAGAGATTGAAGAAACCAACTCCATTTTAGAGTTTGGGACATGGAGAGTCGAGACGACTCATCACAGAATCCCCGAAACGCAAAATGTGAAATACATGTTCAGAATTGGCCCTTAGTCATAACCCATGGTCACATCAACGAAGGCTCAAGAGAGGAGGTACCACGAAGATAATCTCCATTTCAGAGATCGTGACTTGGAGAGTCGATATGCCTCACCACATGGATGCTAAAAAGACGAATGTCGTAATGCCAAAATGCTGAATTGCGAAATGGTGAACTAAGCGCGAGACCCATCATTTATGATCCAACGGTGCAGGTTATTCAGGAATATGATCAAAGGGCTACTGTTTCTCTTCATAGTTAATCGATCAGTGGAGATTCAGTTGTTGAAGTGGTCTTTGGAGGTTCACAATGTAACTGCTAGAAAACACTCATGGTTTCTGCTAGAGGACTCAAAGAGACTTCTGTGTGATTTCCAGAGGAGCTGAAGAGTCTCAAGGAATCTGCCAGTGGAATGAAGATTGTTCGTAGAGGAAATTGATAGATGGATGAGCGTTGAATCATGTAACTACAACAGAGAAGATGAGCTCAAATGTGACAGAGAAGACAAAGAGTCTCGACTGTTGGACAGGCTAAGGAATCTCAACATAACACCCAGTGATGATGGACACATGGGTTTAACAGCCAGAGAAGCTGGAGAGTTGTGATTAGGCAGAGCACTCGACATGAAGAGCATGCAAAAGCATTGTGCATAGGTGATGCACAAGGTGCACAGAGACCATAAAAATGCAGAACAAAGAAGAGATGGTGTTGTTGTAGAGAGGAGTTACTCACTGGGAAATGGCATGCTGTGGGCAGGAGCTGAAATACACAGAAGAGGCGTACTTCAGAGCATCACAATAAGAAATAGAGCATAAAGTGCAGCAGAAGAAAATAACAAAGATGCATATCTGAGGTGCACTTGTAGAGAAGAGCAGAAGATCAGAAAGCGCAAGAAGATGCAGGCAGAGAGACACCGATACAAGAGAGCAGAGCAACATAGAAGAACAATGATGAGACTGGTAAGCCATTGATGAACATTATATCACTATAATAAGTTTTAGTAGAAAATTTTAATATATCAGGGTGGTAGGGAGGTGCTAGGGAGGACTATTGTCCTTAGAGGTTCAAGTGGGTGCTTGAACACAGGGAGTTGTAGCTTCCATATGGTTGCATCCAGAGAAACCAGGGTGGCAGAGTGGTGCAAGGGAGAACTATTGTTCTTTGTTATACAGGTTGGTGCTTGTGTGACTGGAAGTTGGTGCTTCCTTCTAGTGGGTGCTAGAGAAACCAAGGAGTTGGTGCTTGCTTCTAGTAGGTGCTAGAGAAAACAAAGAGTTGGTGCTCTCAACAAGTTGAATCTTGCAAAAAAGAGTTTGTAGACTCATTATGAGTTGGTGCTCATAAGTATGATAATGTACAGAATGTAAATATTACTTATCATATAAAGAAGAAGAGGATTTTACCCTTTATGGGTTTCCTCAGGAAATATCTGTCTCTGTATATTTCATATGTGTGAATGATTCCAAATGTTCTATTTCTTACTTCCTTGCATTATTGTGATTTTCATTCAGTGCTCTACAAAGAGTTTAAAATAATCATAATTGTTTAAGCTCGGTAAGAACCGATTCACCCCCCCCGCCCCTCTTAGTTGTGAAACATATAAAAGAGATAACTTGAGGTTGTTTCCCCCTCGGATGATTGTGGATTTCCCTAAATAAGAAGATTCCAATACTGGACTAGTGATCCGAGGATGTTCTGTCCAAATTGTGGATTATATCCTCCAAGTGGGGGTTGTCCTCCAGGTGAAGATGATGCCCCAATTTGGGTTTGACCTCCAAATTGAGTTTTCCCCCCTGGGTTATATTGTCCCCTAATAGGAATATGATAACCATAAGTGAATAAGAGAGTAGAAATTCCACAGGTGGTAGAACCACTGGGTCTGAATCCCCCTATAAAAGGTGGATAAGACCCTGCGGAGAGGAACTGGGATGGTGTTGGAATAGAGCCAGGAGGAGTAAAGAATCTAGAAGCTCAGGATGGAACTTGGGTAGGAATGGGTATAGAAGCATTCAAGGCATTATACCCAAGAGGGAGTGACGAGATTTGTTTAGATGAACGCGGTGTACCAATAGGAGGTTGGATAGCCACCATGTTCCCAGTGGGGATAATCGTAGTGTTTGGGACCATTGTGGAATGGCCCTACTGAAGAGGGATAGTTGAGATAGGACAAGCCTCTGAACCAATGAAGAAATAACAAGTTGTACTGTTAAAGTGATCTAAAGGTACCGTAAATGTAGTAGATGTTTCGGGTGGTTCAAAAATGACAGGTATCTCAACTTCTGCCTCTGAGTCGGGAGGGTTCCGTATAGAAGTCATAGTTTGAGATATGTTAGTGGTCCAAAAGGATATTCATTTTCAAGTCCAACAAGGATTCTAGTTGGTATTCCAGAAGTGTCAACAACAAGTTCTCTGGATGAGTTTAGTCAGGGAATATGTCTCTTGTATCCAGGAAGTAAGCGGAAAGCGTCCATAGAATCAGAAACGATTCGAAAACTTTCTAAAGAGTCAGTTCTCTCCACTTGTGAAGGTATGTGATCTTGGATCTCACTTTGTTGAGGAGAGTCCTCTGGTGGATTAGGGAGCAAGGGTTGGGAAACTTCTGGATATTTCGAAGGTAGTCCTTGCATCCTACGCGAACGGCGTGGAGGGTCAATGTTGGTCGAACCGAAAATTTTACGGAAAAAATCTATGGCCAATTATGTAAACAGACATCACTCGCTAGTAGAATCTAGGAATGAAAACCAAGCAAACAAAACGTTCTTGTTCCGAAGTCACTAGTTGGTGATGAAATCCAATGTCACGAAGTCAAGAGAAGAAGGGGCTGGGCTAGGGTGGAAAATTTACGTTGACGACCTGCTTAACGGACTTACTCCTTGGTGAAAACTCCCACACATAATCATGGGTATACCCTCCAAGGATCCTGAGTGAGTCTGGCTAACGTCGATTCCAGGTACTGTGAATACTTTCCCCTCCACAATCACCTCGTGTAAGACCATAATAAGATAGGAAACTAAGGCTTCCAAAAACAACAATGATGCTTAGGGAGACAGTCGACGGTCTGATACATGCGCAAGGGTGGGGTATCTAGCCTGAAATCAACTTGAGAGGCTTCCAATCATCATTGTGGGAATACCTTCAAGAGACCCCCATAATACGCGCAATCTCTACACCGAGATCAACAAAGCAGGGTGAATAACTCTGTCGATCTCAATGCGAACTCAGGTTTGACCCTTGTGTGATAAGGGCTTCCCAGGAAAAAATGTTGCAAATGGAATTTTACACTCCCTATCACAAGATTCTATTGTGTGTTTTGTGCTTTGGAGAGTGTGTCTCACTGCCTATTCGAAAGCTCTAGCCTAGCTAATATTGGTGTAAAAGTGTTAGAAAAATAGGACCGCGGAGAAATAAAATAAAACAAATGCAGAAACAAAACACAGAAGACAAACAATACAATAGAGACATAGATGTATGTGGTTCACCCAGTGTGGGCTACGTCCACCAGAAAAATTGCCAGGTCCTTCCTTTATTATTATCCAACAAATGAAGGGATACAACCTACAACAAAACCCATTGTAACTTCCTCTTATTTCTCTCGCAGTCTCCTCTCTCATAATACAATACTCGCCATCATGCACAACCACAATACATTTCCCTCATAATAGAGGGTTGCCTTCTCGGGAAAAAAACCCTAACATAATTTCTACCGTTAGATCCGCGACCTTATAACCTGCAAAGGGGGTACCCCCCCTCTACAATATCCCTCGTGGAAGAGTGTACATACTTCTAGGGTGTAAATTATTCATGGAGTATAAACATGACTGAAAGCAAGGACCTCTAAATCAGGAAGATAATCAGGCTCCACAACCAACAAAAAGAGCCCTAAAAAACATTACTAGTTAAGTTTTAGATTTTCGCAATATTTTTAAAGGCTGTTGTTACTCAAGAGGGAGACGGGAATGAAACTGATGTTGTGTAAGACCTTGACCCAACAATATGGAAATATAAATGAATGATGCAAATTTCTTTCAATGAATTCTATCTACATCAGGGAGAAGGTGTTTCTGGAATGATGTAAACTACGAAATATACTTCCTTTTTTCTTTAAATGAACACAATTTCAAACAACCAATAAATAATGAAGTTATTCAATGTTCTCATCTCTTAAATGCAATAAATTTTCTTATGTATGATTATTCAAAAGGACAGATAACTTCAAATTCTTCCTTTCTAAGACTAGACCAAGGGCATGACAGAGAAAAGATAGGAAGTCCAAGAAAATTTATACCTTCAACAAGCACCCAAATCAAACTTTCAATGAAGAAAAAAAATAAAAAATAATGAGAAAGTATTCCCTCAAATGAAAATGAAGAAAAAACCTCTCAATCATCAAGCAATCCAGAATACGTAATCAATCCAAAACTTCAAATCCAATCCAAGATTTTTAATCGAACAAGCACTCATATACAAGCTCAGAGATTATACCCTTGTTGTTAAAAATAAAAAATGAAAACTGGAAAATGACTAAGAGAGGTGTTCAATATCCAAAAACCAATCAACAAAGTGTTAAGCATGATAAAACAATCAAACACTGGCTAAAAACATTCCCCCTAGCTGACTAAAGAAAAAAATGGGCATCAACAAAGGCCAAAACCTCACTCAAAAATTTCACAGACGCCATCGCAGGCTAGCAGCACATTACAGTGTGGAAATCTAGAGTTTCTGTAGGCCAAAAACAGACAGAGTGTGGAAAGTATGCACTGAAGAAAATATATAGGGTGCAGTGCGGACACGTCTAAAAAATCATGGAAATTTGAGAAAAAGGTAGTAAATCTCTGTGAACTTTCAAACTCAGAGAGTCTGAATGGATCTCCCACAAAATCAGAGATTGAATTCAGATAAAAGAGAGTAGGTACAAATAAATGGCCAACAAAAAACCACAATAAATTCGTATCCCGAGTATGGTCGCCAATTTTTTTATAGGATAAATCGGTAAATGCGGACATAAACTAATCTCCCTAGATCCGCCTGGATCAGAACAAAATAGGACAGGATGTGATGCTTCCCCTAAGTTATAAACATTGATCTAAGTGTCATAGAAGGAATTTATGACTTACCTTTTAGATCGATTCCTTATATCTTTGTTGTTCTCGCTTCGCTCCGCTCCTCTTGTGAAACCATATCTGCAATGACACAAACCAACCAAAGTGAAAGAAACTATGATAGATTCAATGAAAACTTAGACATGTGATCAAGGAGTCAAGTAATAAAATGAGAATAATTTTATGGGAAAGAAACATGCCACTGTATTATATTGAATGAAAGTGGAAGATACAACTGAAATGCCTTGATCTCGCAAGTTCCCTTTTAGTGGTCCTTCATTCCAACACACACATATATTCATTCTGGAGTTTGCATGAAAGTGATCTTCAAAATCTTGATGGATGAATGCAAACCTAAAACATCAACTGAAATAGTATTCTTCACACAATCTCCAACCTATTCTTCCAACAATTATTTTCTCAACTTTGTTTAATTATGCTTAACCTTTTCCATGAGAAGCCCATTATTATATAGGAGAAGATGAAGTGGTCAAAGGGATGAGGATGATCCCACCAGATCAGATAAGTTAGTAGGATCATAACCATATGGATGCCACCTCACATTCCAGAAGATTCCCTTTCTAGAAACTTCTTGAACCTCTTTCCTCTTTTGGTTTTCAAATGTCGCCGCACCCAACCTATATAGCAGCCTGCAGAAATCCCATAGGCCAGCTATAGAGCAACCTGCGGAAATCATGTATTTCTGCACTGTACACTATGGGTAGCCTACGGAGTTCTTCTAAAAAGTAGTCTTGCAGGGGAGGAAATAAGTCACTTTTCTCAGGAAAAAGATGATTCTGAGGGCCTGATTACATGCTTGTAAAGTCATCATCAGAGTGACCAAAATAATGTGTAACAAAGGCTCTCAAGAAACCAAAGATTGTAGCTCAGAAGGAAGCAAGAAGGAGAAACAAATTGACAATGGATACTATCCTTGATGGATTCACTGATTTAGTAAAAGCCAAAGTGGGATCATGTGCATTAGTAAAGGATATTTGGGATAAGATACAAGATATTTATGCAAAGCCTAAAGAAAAAGAAGTTGAAGCAAGTTGCAACTCACATGTCGAAGAAATTATTAGAGGTGCGTTATTTTTTTTTAGTTGTGAAGGAGTAGGACATATTGAACATGAATTACCTTATCTAAAAATTAAAAGAGATGATATTGAGGAAGAAGAAGAGTCCAATGAAGAACAATACAATTCTGAAATAGAAGAAGAAAAAACGGTTCAACAAGAAGATGAGAATTTTGAAAAATTGATTCATGTTGAGATTGAAAATAACAAGCTAAAAAACACGCATAGAAAATAAGAATTGAATTGGGTAGTTGTGAAAAGGAAATTGAAATCTTGAAGAAATAATTAGAAGACTTTGAGGAACTAAGACAAGAAACCATTTCCTTGAAGACTCTACTCGAAGAAGCAAGAAGAATAGAAGAAGTAAGAAATGTCCAAATGATGAAGAAAGAACAAGATTGTGAGAAACTTGAACAAGAAGTTGTCTCATTAAGAAAGCACTTAAGAAACTCTCAAGTTCCAAAAGACTTAACACATATTGGATGCATGGGTGAAACTTCATACAAAGAAGATACAAATGGAAACAAAAATATTGAAGAAATATCCACACAAACAGTTGATGAGAAGTGGACCAGGTTGCTAGAAAGAATGAATGATTACAGAAGAGATGAATATCCAAGAAGACATCCTACCTTCAGAAACCAAAAATTCTTCACTTAGTATGAAGGAAACTACATAAGAGTAGATCGTGAACCTAGATGCACCACACCACAAACAACATCACTTACTCCCATGTATCAAAATTTATTTCTTGGACATTGTTATACTTGTGGAAATTTTGGATACAAGGCAATCAATTGTATAATTAATGAAAGAAATAACCGTGCAAGATACATGAATGGTGCAAATATTAGATACGAAAATGTTTGTAGAACTGTCAACATAAATTATAATCCATTTGACCCATTAATGGATCAAAATATTGTATGCTACAAGTGAAATAATCTTGGTCACAAAGCACGAGATTGCAGAGAGATGAAGGAAGATAATCCTATGCCAAATGTCCATATGCCAACCACAATATGGATAAGGAAAGAGATTCAAAACAATTAATATTTTCGAATAGAATTGACCGCTGAAGAATGTATAGAAGAAGATGAATGGTACATAAACAATGGATGTTCTTCACACATGACTAGGGATCAAGACAAATTCATCAGCTTGAAGACAAAAGGTGGCAATGTTTAATTTGGATATGTCTCATCCGCCAAAGTACTTGGAAATCTATAGTAGAGAAAGGATGCAAAAATGTAAAAGAAAAGAATCTCCTATTGGTTGAAGACTTGAAGCATAATCTCCTCAATGTTAGTAAAATGTGTGATCAAGGATATACTTCCACATTTGACCCACAAACATGAAAAATCGAAGAAGAAGGTTCAGGAAGATTGGTTGCAAATGAAACAAGAATACCAAGTAACATATACATACTATACCAAGAGAAGAGAAATAAGATTGAATACACACATAAGATCTTGAAGGAAGAAAAAGACCAGAAGACCGGAAAGAAAAATGAAGTGTTATTAAGTGTTATATGTCTAGGGGGAGTAACCCCAAAGAATAAGGTCACCTTATGCCATTGAAATCAGGGGGAGAATCCCCACCCTTTTCCATTGATTTCAAAGGGGGAGAGAAATTGGGATCATGATGACAGGGGGAGCATAAGTGTTTTCATCAATGACAAAGGTGGAGATTGTTGGAAGATTGGTTGTTGTCATTGATGTCAACCCTAGCCATTGGATTTTGGACCCCAAAGTTGATATAAGTAGATAGACATGAAGGAAATTATACATGCATATACAAAACCCATGGATGGATACTATAATTCATGTAAATTCCAGTGGTATGTGGCACATGATGTGGATCCTCACGGTTGAGGAGAAACAAAATTTTGAAGATGATAATGTGAATTGAAGCAGAAACTACATGTTAGACCTAATGTTAAAAGGAAGTGACATAAAGGGTATAAATAAATCTCATTATACATTAATTTTTGAAAACACACAAGTTTATTAATGAAAAAGGAGATATAAGTCGAATTTCTAAGGAAATCCGATGTAAAGAAGGTCGAATTTCAAGGGAGGATGAAGTGTTTTGGTGATGTGTTCTAAGGTATGTTATTTGCAAGTCATCTTACCATTTTCTCTATAACCGTGTTTCTATAACGATTCAAGTGTTGAAATTCGGAGGCTATTGAGAATACATATCTAGGTACCTATGGTAAAAAGTTCATCTCTTTATTCACTAAAACTTTGGAGATACACTCTGTGGAAGATAGGGTTTTTGACTAGTCCTGAAGCTAGTTTTAAACAAGTGTTTCGGGTAAAACAATCATAACGTCTTCATAAATAATTCAAATCACGTGAGACCAATTGAATTGGAGGTAGTAAGTGTTTTATTTTCCTGTGTACGAATTTCAGAATCAGATGTTAAATATTGAGTGCGGGGCATTATGTACAAGTTCTCTCTCTTGAATAAACCAGAATTGAATAAGGTATACCATTTTTTCTATAACTCCTTTTCTTGGAGGATTCAAGGAGTGAAACATAGAGGAGTTTCAGAGAATGCATTGAGTAATATTATATATAGGATCAGAGTATTCCAAGAAGTTAAGATTTGCAGAAATTGAAGAAGTCTCAGGAAGCATTATCAGGTTCTATGTGATGGTTGGTTAATGGTGATAATTTAAAGTTTTATTATCTATCATATATTAATGGTGTAACGACCCTCCTCGTTACGACAACAACTATGATAACAGGTGAAAATTTTATTTTATTTTTTATTTTGTTTAAGGTGTGTGCACGTGTGAGAAGTAACAGAAACACATGACTCTACGACGCCACTCGACAACCGACAAGACGCAACCAAGGTGTTCATCACAAGAATACTGAGGGCACACAACGGGTAACTGCAAGCAATAGCGGCCATAGACACAAGGTGCCCAACGCAAACATTTAATGAACATACTGGGTTATGCACAGTACGAACACAGAGGGAAGGATCCATAGTAGTAGATCTTACTATTTCTGCACCGGAAAGCAGGGCGTTTAATCTTAGTTCTCTGCTCCCTAGAGAGAGAAGGTCAGATAGGCTCCTGGCCGACTACTAAGGCAAAAACTAGTAGTCTCCATCAAGTGTGTCGCAAGAGTGGAACCCTTCGTTTAAAGGGCCCGAGACTCTTGATATGGCACATGATCCTTTACACAAAAATAATCACACACAGACTTAAATACTGGGCTACAATGAGGTGTCTACATCCCACCCGACACTAGCAGACCAAGCAACCAAACGCTTACCGAAGTACAACAAGGATTGAAAGAATCAACCACGATCCTCTACGGAACATGCAATCAGAAGGGCTCTGACTATGACCACCCAAGGTTAAGACAAGGAATTAACTATGACCCAATAGGTCTTAGTCATTGTCCAAATTCTCCATTTTAGATTTCGTTAATCGACATGTTACTCAATCAACCCTTTGGAAATAATGGAAATTCGATTACTTGTTATTCCTCAGGTACATCTCGTCACAAATGATTGTGCTTAGTTCATCGACCATACATTTTTGTGTTAACACATCCAACAATTTTAACAGCATTGACCTGAAACAATATCCGCAATACATTTTTTTTTCGCCATAATTCCCAACAATTGACGAAATCTTACCATAAGACAATACTATTATCGCCTTTTATACTAGCCATAATTCTTACCATTCAAGATAACCACAAAGTCATATTACAACATAACCTTTCTTAGAACAATATTAATATTGGAATTTAATAATTCATCTTGTAATTGCATTTTATAATTGCCAGTTAAGATAACAACGAGGTCACATTACAACAAAACTTACCATGACAATATTGATATTGTATTTTACTTTTGCATTTTATAATTGCATTAACATCTCATTCTGTGCATTACCATCCATTACATTCGGGAATATAAAAATATCAAGTTTTTGGGGGAGAAAAAACAAATGAAACAGAACTAATCATTATAATACTACATCGCCAGGACAGCTGTATTATCACCATTTAATTTAGTAGAATAACTCAATGTCCAGATGTTAGGGAAAGAAAAGCAGAAATATTCCATCATAATCATGGAAAACAAGACAGCTCAATAAACAGGTCAATTTAAACAAGTTATCAGTACCCGTAGTCATCATGACCATAAAAGGTTAATTTAAATGAAAAAAAGGGAATTACTCAACCCCTCATCCATTCTAGAAAAGAGTCTACCCTAAAATGTTTAAGTGCTTCTCGGCACCCCGATAGCATGACAGGAATACAAGGGCCCGATTCAGGTATGTTGACTAACTACGGCGAGGAAAAGGGGCAATATCTGCATTTATATGACTATTTATTATTTTATATTGCCATTATAACATGCTATATTAAAACTGCATTTATATTTCACTTTACATTTCCGGTTGCCTTAACTATATATAGTCGTTATATTGACCACACAGTCTATATACAGTCGTTCGCTTAGATTTAAAGGTATGTTAGATTTAATATATGATAGATCTGAAGATATATATCGCAGTATATAAAACATCAAATACTTTAATACAGAGTATATATTGATGAGCCAACATTATAATAGAAACTAATATAAAAATAACGATAAATTCATTGTTGGAAGGATTTCTGAAAGTTCTCTACTAACCCTTTCAAAAACACATAAGTCAGTTTATACGTTGTATGTATATAGTCATCAGAATTAATCACTCGGTGGTGTAGCATGAATATGAAATATCAGATGTAGACACAGAGAAGCATGAATATGAAATACGAGACAGAGGGATGCAAGACCATATCTACTCCCGATGCGAAGAATTATGTTAACACTGAGTGGCGGTCATCCGAGTCAAATAATATCAGAAAGTACAAAACTTTCATAGATTCCACATATGAATATAGCGAGCAAAAATATGAAATATGAATAAAGAATAAATGTTTATGAAATTATCGAGATTCAACTCAGCTGTCTAATTCTCGGAATCCATTCTAAAGGCGAATTTTGGGTGCTTTCACTTCTCTAGAATAATTATGTCTTGTCGATTTGCTAAAAGGAAGTTTCAGAAGGGATCTCCTACGAGTTTAAAGATATCAATACTTTCATTTCTCTTTTCATAATTTTCAGTTCATAAGCAAAACTCGGAATAACCCAGAAAGAGTTTGGGGATAAATTAAGATGGCAGTGAATGCATATCCTTCCTGATTTCTGGGTTGTAAAGTAAAATGGCAGTGAAGGAAAACGCCCAGGAATCTAAACAACCCACAGTCATCAAGACGCCCCCGCCAATGTAAAACGCCCACGACAAAATGTAAAAACACCATAAACAAATGCCCACCATAACCGAAGACGGAATGCCCAAAAAAAACGAATGTCTAGTAAGTTACAACGAGATGACAGTAGTTTAGAAATAAATGACAGTAATATGCTAAAACGAAATGCCCACCAATGAAATGCCCACAGTAAAAAGAAAAACGCCCAGCGAGTTTAACCACCACGAAATTTATAACCACACCCCGCAGAGCCTATCGCCAGCCACCCACGGAGTACAAGAAGGAAAAATGTAATGACCCTAATTGGATAAATGTTTAAGAAATTATAAGTAAAACTAATTAGGGGATTAATTGTGCTAAGAAGGTATTAATTAAACAAAGATGATTTAATGATATTAATTAAGTTAGTTAATAATTAATTAAAGGATATAATTGTAATTAATTAATTAATAATTTAACTACAAACTACATTTAATAACTTATGTGATGGATTTAATAGATTAATGGTATATATCATAAAATGGTTGCATATACAACAAGGGATAACATATGAATCCCGAGAAGATAAAAGAATTAATGGGAATGGATAAGGGTAATAAATAGGTTAGGTAGGGAGTTAATGGGGGAGGAGTGTCAGTGAAGGAGGGATAAGGAAGGCAAGGAGTTGGACGGGAGGTATTCTATGGGAGTTGGCCAGGGATTTTGGGAGTTGGGAGTATTGCAGAGAGAAGTGGAAAATTCATGAGTGATAGTGATACAGTGCACCAGAGTTGCTGGGGGTTTTGGGCATGGAGGGCTAGGATATTCGTTGATATCCTGGGGCTAGGGAGCTACCTAGTTGGCAGGGAGGACGATTTTGGGTAGTGTTTTGTATAAGCGGGAAGGAAGCAAGCGGCGGGCAAACACAGGTTGATAATATCAGGTTCAGGTATTTACCAAGAATTATGCATTGTTTTGTATTAATTTGTTCATAAATTTTATTACTATGAAGAATTTGATTGCGAATGTGTTTAATGAAGTAACTTTTTAATTTTACTTTTGTGTTATAAATTAATAGTTGCCTAAATTAATTAGGCTCTTACACTCCCACCTGATAGTGCAAAAAAAAACTCTTAGGCTTGTTTTTTACTCAACAACCCTTGTCAAAGTAATGTAAAATGTGGGGGTAAAATAATGAAGATGGGTAATACTTTTGTGACAATCGGGTCTCCAAAATTCCTAGCAGCATTTTTTCGGCTGAAAAAATGTTGCTAGGATTTTTTTCAGTCAAAAATTTGCACGTCAAATTGAACGATGCCCTCAAAATTCGTGTACAATGTTTTTCGGATGAATTATTTTCCCGTGGTAAGCATATTTTGGCTGAAATATTTTTCATCCAAAACATTTATTTTTAATGTATTCCATTAAAAAATAGGTTTTGACCGAAAGAATATTTCAACCGGAAACCTGAAAATGGGACTGTTTGCATGAAACTACAAATTCTGTCCATCTTACTTGATCTTTGGAGGTAGCAGCATCTTACAAATACTCAAAATTTAGTTTCAAAATTGATACCAACATTTTAAAAATTGAATCTACTTTCATTGGATATAATTTGTTTTCACTTTCATTGTTTTTATCTAATTTTATTTAATTTTATAAAAAAATCACTGCATAATATGTTTAGGTGAGATCATGATTCGGTGAAATGAAAAATCCCTATCTCTAAAAATACACAGTGAAAACTTATGGAACATTTATATTCATAATCCTTAAAATGTTCTCTTCAAAAGGGTATTTTTACATTTTACTTTTAAGTAAAAATTAAGATAGATACATGGCAAGGAAAAACATGTGTTTAAAATCTGTAACTTTTTCAGATTGTTCAACTTCAAAAAATTCTAGAAATTATAATATTCATCCATTAGATTCAAAACTTTAGTCATCACAAAATAGAGTCTTTGTAGATTGTTGCAGTATATTTCATTTGTCAAAAACAAAAGTTTAATAATGGATACATTGTTG
>SNQJ01S0031109.1:0-21756 GCA_010110895.2 Picea sitchensis
TATTGTCTGACTTGTAGTCATAGTGATAGCAATCCTTATCTTGTTTTTCTTCCATAGGTATAGTTTCTCTTGGAACATATTATCTTCTAGGAAATAGATATGCAAGATATGTACATAAAACATGGTATGTACAAGAACTATGAAGAGTATTGTTACCTTGTCTTAGAAGAAGAAGTTTGTTTTGTCCTGCTTGGCTTTATTTGAGGGTTCCCTTTCTTCAACAACTGATGCTTCATGTGTTTCCTTCCTTTTCTTTAACTCGGGACAATGATTCTTGTAGTGACCATACTTTTGACAATGGAAGCACTGTATTCTTGACATATCTTTCTCTTGATTTGGTTTCTTCCTGGAGCCAAACTTCTTTTTATTCCTGAAATCCTTGAACCTTGCTGTGAAGGCTTGATCATCATACTTCTTTTGGGGTTTCTCTTTTGCACTGATCCTTGATTCTTCTTGTGCACAACAAGTCCAAAGTTATTCAAATGTAGGATACTCCTTCCTTGTGTTCATGCTTGTGGAAAATTCATCCCATGTCTTGGGAAGACCATTGAGTACTATGTTTACCAATTCCTTCTCTGAAATGATCTCTTCAATAGCTTGTAGTTAATCTCTTAACTGAGATATTCTCACAAAGTATGATGTTATGTTGTCATCATCATTCATCTTCATGTCACGAAGCTCATTCTTGAGACTCATTACTTGTCCAATGTTTCTGACTGAGAAGAGATTTGTTAGGGCATCATACATCTTCTTCGATGAGTCAATATGGGAGATGTCGGGTATTGAGTGGTCTTTTATAGAGTCCACTATGATACTCATGGCATTGATGTCATTGTCTTTGAACTTCTCCATAACTACAACGTTCTGCGGTTCCTTCTTCAAACTCTGGTTCCACGATCTTTCCTTTCACGATATCCAACACTTTATTCTTGGCAAGGATGAGGTCAATCCTTTTCTTCCACGCTCTGAAGTTAGAAGCCCCATCTAAATTTTTTTCTGACTTCATAGCATAAGTCATGGTTGCCTTGACTTGGTCAACCCTATATTTGACCAAAAACTCAAACTTGATGTCTTAGCTTGCGGAGAGTACCGAGAGATGCGCTAGGCTAGGGTGCACTAGTCTATCCAGAAATTAGGTCAATCCCTTCACTTAAGGTGCCTCAATGAGAGGATTAGGTTTTTTGCAACTGCATCTACTAGTAACCCTAGCGGTAGTGCTTTGGTGACTGTTCCTGCTAGAAACCCTAGCGACAATTCTTCAACGAGCTTAGTATCCTTATGGCTATGATCCCTTCCAGTGGTTAGAATGAATGAAGGAGGTGTGGGCCCATATTATGTTAGAATATGATGGATTTTCTCATTTAACCATAGACAATATCACTATTGTCACCCAACCATAGGCCAAATCCACCCCCGAGCACCTTAACCTTGACAAAGAATCATTCCGGAAGCAAACCCTAGGCTAGATATCCAAACAAGACAGTGCAACTCTCTCCAAGTATATCGCACCGAACAAGAGTAACAAGAGCTGATCAGAGAGTCCAAACCATAACCAAGAGAGATTCCAAGCCAAGACTGAAATCTGCTAGCTGCAGTAGCTGCTATGACAACTCTCCTCCAAACTTGCGCACAAACTGGCAAACTGCAGTGCGCACAAGTGATGCTTCTATAGTTCTGAGAATACTTGCCAGAATGAAGACTGGCCTCCTGAATTTATACTAAAATTGGCAAACTTCCTGGGCTGACTTCTCATTCTTGGTGCCTATTTATTTAGTATATAATATTTTCTTTCGCTGACTTCTTCTCTTGGAGGCTAATAACCTAATACAAACTATCCTTTTGAGTCGACTTGTCTTCTAGGGTTATTAGCCAACTAATTTTGTGTTTCTTCTTGCTTCCCAGAATATTATATTCTCGTCAGGTTTACATGTGGAGGTAAATACTTCCCGCAGCTACCATAATATCAACAAGGGCCGTCTCTGCCCTGCTTCGGCTGTAAGAATTTTGTAGATCCAAACTCTTGCCTCTTCTGCTTAAATGTTTGCTCGATCTTGACAACATATATATAAGCCACACCTAATGATGTGATGTCCAGAAACTCCATTTATGTTTTAATGTATCTATGCAGACAATTGAGGTATTTGAGAACCAGATGTCATTTAGAGTCTTTGATACCCAATTTGGTGCGGAGGGCATGGAAAATATTGGTGAAATCTGGTACTATCTGGTTCCTTTCCTGACGCAGCGTGGTCCATCTTGTGTACTAGTCCTCGTAGCTTCCAACATGGTAGTACTTTTCTTTAATGGCATCCCTGAAGGAATACCATGTGAGGGTGACCACAAATATTGAAGATTCCTCTATGGCCATTTTCTCAGAGTAAGTATCCCACCAGTCCTTAACATGGGGGATGACCCCGAGGAGTGCAAAAGTAGTCTTTTCCCTATCGAAAAAATTGTGGACTGAAAAATACCCTTCGAGCAGATTCAACCATTTTTCTACAACATCTGCATCTATCAATCCTTCAAATAATGGAATATCAAAATTTACTTGTACCTTGAAGGGGGTTGCATGGCCGCTTGATGAATATGCATCTCCTGTGGGCAGCCACAGAAGGATCTGTGCAAATTTGTCCATCATTTCGTTTCTTTGTCACACAAGGGATTCCTCGAGCAACAATTTAAAAGGATCTCCTGATCCATTATCTTTCTTTTCGTCCCCTATGAGTTATTGTCGAGCTTGATGCGACCAATCTTCCAAAGGCTTGACTGGTTCGAGTCCCAACTTCTTGTACCTAGATCTTGTCGGGGACATGCACAAAAAAAAATAATGCAGAACAAACTGCTCTGATACCATTGATCCAGATTTATAAGAAAAACCAAATGAATAACAGATTGAAGACAATGACACAGATATACAGATAACAACAACATATATCCTGTGAACAATAACTTCTATCGAATAAAGAAAATAGGTTGAAACTATAAAACTGCAGAACTGAAAACAACTTGCTCGAATGGTGGTAGTTATCTCTGAGAAGAGATCTGGCTGCTATGCGCATTCGTATGAATAGAATGATTAAAATGAGGCTCCAAAGGACTTTTTAACATTACTCACGAATGTCAAAACCCTAGACATCCAAAAACCTAACCCTAGGACATGAAACACCAAAAGGTATGTGGGCGTCGATGGGTAAGTTGGTACCTCAACTTCCCGGGGTAGTAACTTTTGCATACGACCTTTGTTTTAGGAGTGTGATAGCTTGTTGGAAAGGTATTTTCGAGAACTACACATTATACCATCAAACTTTTATTTTGTCTTTAGTTTGATTGTGGCAAGCCAAAAAAATATTGTTTAGGGCCCCAAAACGACCTTGGAAGTACAAAACAATGAACTGGCATGAAAATTTCCAAAATAATCCAATTGGAATAGGTGGGTGGCCACCAATATCCACCTGGATGCTGTGTAGGGCTTCAGGATAGCCCCGGAAGTGCATAACCCACAATTACAAAGAAATGTCATCATTACAGAGAAAAGTGTTGAACTAAAAACTGAGAATATGAGCCAGTTGGAATAGGTGGGTGGCCAACAATATCCACTTGGATCATTTAATTATCTATGCATGGTATATTATGGTTATTTGAGTGCGGGTATTGGGAGTGCTTTAGAGGGTTGTTGTTTTCCTCTCTTAGTTGGCTACAAATTCATAGGTGCTTGGTAGGTAAAGGATTTGAAGTGCGAGGTATTTTCTACCCTTCATTCCCATGGAACTATTTGCATAAGTAGTTGTTAAAAGAACCCCCAACATCTGTTGTTTAGTAGGTATTAGACCACCCTACAAAGGGAGAAGTTAGTCACCAGCTTCATAGTGTTTAGAAAATCCTTTGGTTAACCTAAGATAAAACCCTTAGGCCAACACAACACTCAATGTTCCTCAACGCAACACTCAGTGTTCACACTCACAAGCATTGAAATGGGATAGTTGTTCATTTTTTTAGATCTCCCACTACAAAGCTTGACACAATTGTTTGAAACATTTTCATGCTGCGATATAGTTATCTTGCACTTTTTCATGTTGAGTGACACATTTGTTGACGCAATAATCGTGTCGACCTTTTCCCACCAGCCTAAAGGCTCATCCTTGAATTTTAACCTTATTTATAGGCCTTTTACACTGCATATTTCCTAAACATAGTTACCAACTTGACAATAACTCTCAAGATTTCTCGTTTTTTAGAGGTTGCATTTAATGTGATTTTTTACCGTCATTTTGAAAAGTCGTGCTACTAGTAGTACCTTTCTTATTTTGGGGGTTAAAATTTCCACATGTTTGCAAGCATGGCATTAATAGTCTCATAATATCACCAACAAAAACCCTAAAATCAACCCCCGAATTGAAAAGTGACGTTGATAACAACACCATTTTTTATTATGGGGTTAAAATTGCAACTACTTTGAGACCATGGAACTAACAACTAATACGATTGCACCAAAATATTGAATTCAACACCCAAAACAAAAAGTGGTGCTCCCAGTAGCACCCCCCTCTTCTTTTGAAATCATGGCATTGCAAATCAATATCATTGCAACCAAAATCTTAGAATCAACCCTGAATAAAAAAAACATGTGTTATCAGTAGCACCATTTTTTTGGGCCTAAAATTACAATTTTTTGAAATTGTGGCCTAAGAGCCTAGAATTGTTGTATATAAATTCATGAAAAAAAAAAGAAGGAAAATAAACAAAAATAGGAGGAAATAAAAAAGAAAAATAAAGAGGAAAAAAACTTCGAAATGGGGAAAGAAACGTATTTTATTTAAAATAAAATTAAAAATTTTTAAATTACATTTTAAATTAAAAAATTAAAAAATATTTTTAAATAAAAAAGAAAAATAGGTATCCGGGGAGGTAGGTAAGGGAGGGGTTCTTTATATCCGTAGGGGGATAATTGTTCACACATTTGAATGGATACTCGCGGAAATGACTAACAACAATGTAGAAACATATGCCCCTTTTCAAGGGCTTAAGTTAGTTGCCTTGCAACAAATCACTAAACTAACAGTCTTGGGCGACCCCAATTTAATTATAAAGCATATGATTTAAAAAAACCTCCCCATCAGATACTCACCTAGCCTCCATTCCAGCACGAGCTCGATACATTAGCAAAAATTTTGGGACATTGGTATGGTTTCATATACTATGAGAGAACAATGTGTTGGCTAATCAAAACACCAACCTAGCTTCTAGGAAAAGCGAGGGGGGGTGATTTACATTAATAACCAATGGAATGAATGTGCCATTGCTTAAATCACATCAACCATCATGTGGGAAAATAAAACGAGGATCAGACTATTGTGAATATGTAAAAAGCACAAGAAGGATAAGACACCCCTTCCCTCGATGCATGCAACATTCACTTTCCACTTTGCCAAAAAGTGCGCTAGACCAAGAAGAATAAGTGTGCAAACTTTGAGCAAAATCCAATGGTTGATAAGAGAGTTATTCAAGCAAATGAGTTAGGGTTTCTGCAGCCCTAATGGCTGAATGTAATTTTATAACAACAACAAGAGGTAGCCCCTTGATGGGGATGCCCTAGTGGCTGTGAGGTGCCCAAGGCACAAGGAATACAATCCACTTTGCAAGAAGTAAAAATGACAAAAAATCATGTTTCCCAATGCAATCTTTTATTTCTCCAATGCAATAATAAATGACTAGTGCTCTTAATAATTGGGTTAATGGGGTCATGCAAAGAAAGAGCTAGAGGAGCTACCTCCTTGGGGGTGTAAACCCTCTTACTCCCTAAGGCAAGTTTCTCCAGCTAGGGTTTAAGCTAAGAGGGTGTATGCCCTTATACTTCTCTTAGAAAACCCTTGTTTAACCAATAACATGAAGCATAAAATGATGAAGACTATGGTGGGGGTGTATGCCTTTATACTTCCCACCTAGCTCCTAGCACAATAACCTTGACTTGAAACAAATGATAGCATGAAAGTCAAGACCACACCAATTCAAGGAAAAACGCCAAGATAATCCGCCATCATATCAAGAGATAAGCCCTCTAAGGCTAGCGCATTACTTCCATCAACCATAACATCAAGAGATAACCATAAACATGAGCCAAGAGAAACAAATTTGCCAAAGGTAGTGCAAATTTCAGACCAATACTTCTCACAAGAGGGAGAGTTATGTTCAAAATGAGATCTTATGATCTCTTATTTATACAAAATGTCACTAAGGTGTCTTGTCCATATATCAAGGGCTAAACCAAAAGACTAGGGGTCAACAACCCTAATCTTGCCCCCTTTAACAAAGTAATATTAAACAATTCATTAAAGTTTCACTTTTGCACAAATAAAACCCTAATTTTGGTAGGACGTCACCCATTTAGGGGACGTTTTGGCATTTGGAGGAGGTCGTTGGTGATGGAGGAGAGCAGAGAGGCTTCCCAAAGCCACATGTCAAGCATCCAACAAATTCCTTCATGATGAAGGCTCAGACCCCTTCAAAACATCCAAGTGTCAATGTATGTAACCTCACCACCAAGCCCTAACCCCCCTAGATGATATCATGCTCAAAAAGGAGATGTTTTGCCTCTCCTAGGAAAAACATTTGGCATGTGGGGGCTAGGATACATCGTCCAAGTCATCTTCAAGGCCTTTCAAGTTTGATCTTCCTCATCTGACATTCGGGCCCTTGGCATCCACCTATGGGCTCCAAACCCCATGGAAGCCCAAGCTAGGATTGTTCTTCCAAAACTATCCACCAGCTAGGTCCTTCAAATACAAACAAGCATGCCCTCCAAGGATCTCAAGTCATAACATCTTGACAAGTGAATCCAATCAGTAAATGAGCCACCTAAGCATGTGCATCAAAGATCACTATATCAAACAATTAATTGCTCAAAGACACTATGCGACTTGTCAAGCTTGAATATGGGAGGCTTGACAAGGTGTCCTGTTGAGTAGATCTTTCCCTAGTTCAAGGAGAGTTTCCAAGAGATCCCTCTCCAAGCCATGTAAAGTGGGTGAGGTGTTTGGGGTCAAGACTCAATGGGCATGGGGCTCATGACATACAAGGGGTCGTAGTGTCTCATTCATGGGTGCCTTTGTAGAGGGTGTGTGGTACCTTTGTCCACAATGCACTTTTTCCAAGCCCATTAATTGGCATTATTTTATTCTTTTATAATTTTAAGGAGAGGTTGAAGGCCACTTCCCTGGCGTGGTGACCAGATATTGAAAATGTCACCGACAAACACCTAGTGGAAATGAGAAGGTTGGTTCGTGATGAGACCCCCTTTCTCTCAACCATGCAACTGAGAGCCATTATCCTAGTTTGGTGACCAGATGATGGAAATGTCATACCACTAGGTATTCATGGACGTGATAGGCCAGCTCATGATGAGACCTCCCAGCCTTCAACTAACCTTTTAAGCATTCTTTATTATATTGTGGGTCCCCTTTACTCAAAGATAAGCATTTCATTTCTTTCTTGGGTGATCCCTAGGAAAAGCATCTAGAAGGTTCATACAAGGCTTTTATATTTTACCAAACATCAATCCCTCTGGGCCTTTGGCCCCTTCTTCCCATAGAATGAGGGATAACCCCTTCTTAGGTCAATACACCCTAAAATCCCAAGAGATAAGGAAATGGAGGGGAAAAATGATGGAACGTGGTAAGAATGGTTGGGAACGGTATGATGGCTCTTTAAGGGAGTTCCTAGTAGCAAACCCATCCTTAGGAAAGACCACTTACTAGGGCACAATGTCAACCACCAAGGTGAAGCAGGGAAAAAGGAATAATGTCCAAGCATATATCATGAAATCTAGAGAAATCTAAGATACAACATACTCAACTGGATTAAATATTGAAATGATGCTCACCATAATACTGACTTGTACCTCATGGAGCAAGGCCTACTGCCTTCTAGAATCCAACTGATGTGGTGGCTACCATYTGGAAATCTGTGACCATCTGTGGTGGTGAGAGGGGTTTTCCAACTGTGCAAAAGGGTACTGCTGGTATTGTAGTCTCTCGACACTCCATATCTGCAACCTAAGGGCCTCGAGACATAATCTCCTTAGATATCCAAAAAATGGGGATAACATCGCCAAACACTTGGCGCACATCATCAATTTTTCGACATTTTATATACATATTTATAAGGTTATTACTCATAAAAATGACATTCACAAATCCATGTTTGATGATGTGGGCATGGATTCTCTTACCTCCTTATAAGCTTCTCGTTTTCTTACACTTATGCAATAACTCCACACAACTTCTGCCTACTTGGTTCATGTATTCCATGTCCTCATCTTCGTCATTGCAAAAAGCCCCGCTAATTGTACTGATACCCACATGCTTGAAATGATTTTTCTTTGGATTTAAGAATTTAATGTTGGGAATTATGTTATGTTTTAGCAGCTTCATCTCAATCTCTTTTGTTTAGAAGTGAGATGCTACAAAAATGCCATATGTTGGCTACAAATTTGTGGCATAGGTTTAGCAAATTGGCCTCCTCACTATCCTCACTTTGCGCGTACCTTGTAATCATTAAACCACATTCTGTTTAGACATATTATCAAACACTTTAAAAGCATCATTTATGTCCCAAAACTTCGCATACATAGTCACAAGTGCATTCCCCATAGATCCATACAACTCAGTCCCAGTCCGAATAACATGGGCATGGATCAACTTCCCCTATTCAAGAGCTTCAAGGCTAGAACATGGACTTATAAGGCTTGTAAATGTGAGATCAATGGTTGTTATGCCAACCCATTGCATCCCTTTAAACCGTTCTGCAACCTCCTCAATCTTCCCTAGTTGGGAAAATGTAGAAACTAATACAGACCAGAAAACCACATTTCTTTTAGGAATTTTTTCGAACAGTTCAGAGACCTGCAAATAATTTCACCTCTGCCCGTTGTGTTTGGCCCAAACAAGTCCAGTGTTGTAACTGGGCTTTGATACCACTTTCTAGTGTACCCGACCACCTCGGTGCCTACTGGGATGGTGGGGTTCACAATTTCCCTCTGAAATTAGCCATAAATTCTCAATTTTGTATCGATAACATATTATCCCTTATCACATGGTTTAATTAAACATGTAGAATATGCATAACACATTAAAAATTCAGGAATGCATATATACACACAATGTAAGTTATTAAATAATCATACAACAAATTAACACATAATTACACAGTGTAACAATAAAGACACACAACACTTATCTTTTATGAAAGCATCGACTAGCTATAGACCTCAGACGCTCCTTCTAGGAATAGAATAAGCTGCTCATAATCTCTTAGTAGTGAGTCACCCCCGAGCTAGGGCTATTATTCCACCAATACAAAGGGTCCTTAAGCCAACTATGGTCCATAGTCAATACCAACATGTCTGGGCCAAGGTACCAAACCTCAACAACACTCCAAACTATAGTCTCTCATTCCCCATTAGCCCGCACAACCCAAGGTAGTGTGCCCCCTTCTCCGCACTGTGGTCCCTCGGGCTACACCACTACCCTTCCAGGGCCCCAACATAGGCAGAACAGGAAGTCTCAGAGCACTGTGGCTCTAGGAGTTCTATCTTCCCTCAAAGGTCTCTAGGTACC
The DNA here is from genome assembly GCA_010110895.2 of Picea sitchensis. Taxonomy (NCBI): domain Eukaryota; kingdom Viridiplantae; phylum Streptophyta; class Pinopsida; order Pinales; family Pinaceae; genus Picea; species Picea sitchensis. The sequence goes on from SNQJ01S0031109.1 coordinate 9,612, forward strand.
CTCCAAACCCCCACACCAGGGAACCTATCCCCACACTTTTCCCTCCAGGGCTCCAACTTTTTCCAAGGCAACCCAAGGAGAAGTTCTTTGTAGTTTGGGTCACCATATCCCCTAGAGAAACTCATGTAGTCAATGAAATGAATAACATGGAGAATTAAACCAAATTCCCCTTTTAAATATGCATGTGTCATTTTTATATTATATTATTATATAATATAATAATATAAAGTCTTAGGGAATTATTATACTATATTTTCTTAGCCTCCTTGGCTTAATCTCTCTTTACCTAGCCCTTAGCTCCCTTTCCCACTTGTGGAGTCTTATTCCCCCATACTATTTTTTTCCCTTGTTCTGCAACCGTGGTGTTACTTTTATTAATTAGTGCATATGTACAATTTATAATACAACCTCTCTAGCCTTTGATAATCTTTATATGCACTCCAACCCGAACATATTGTCTCACCAGCCTAAGTGTCATATGTACAATATATTTACAATATGGGGATCAAGCCAAGGTATTACATTAGAGGAGGGCATTGAACCCTAAATGGCATGGGCACACTTGGGTGCTTGCATGGAGTCTTGTACTTGACTTGAAGATGCTTGGGTTGAAGAGTTATCATGTAGGTGTTGTTGACCCAGAGGAGCACAAGGCTTAGGAGTGTTGGAGGTTTGGAGGCTTGTGGAGGTGGAGCATTGGACACATCTCACATAATGTTTAGCCTTCCTTGTTGGATGTGCATGCCTTAGAATTTTACATGTGTCACCTAGAGTTGGAGTGATCCACATGTGGACCTATATTGTGTAGAGTTAGGTTGCTTGTAATGGACTAGGTCCACTTTATATTGTTGGCCTCCTTCATCTCTCATATAAATAGAGGAATGAGAGAAACAATTGTTCATACATGTATTTGTTCATTGTTGGAGATAACATGCTTCAATTAGAGATGTGATAATAAGGTGAAATAGTCTTCGTGTCATTTTCTTCATGTATACTTTGTCTCTTTGTCTTAGGTGCTAGGTTTTTGGAGGAATTTCAAGGGAATACTAGGGTTAGGGTTTTACCCTAGGGAGGCAAACCATATAGGGTTGTGATTGTTAGAATAATGTCAATGTGTTTGTTTAACCATAGACAATGCTACACCATTGTCACCCAACCATAGGCACAAAGCCACCTCCGAGCACCTTAACCTTTGACATAAAGAATGATTCTAGGAAGCCACACCAGAACCAATAGATAACTAAGAGAGTGCAATTTCTCCAAGGGTAGTGCACAAGAGAAAGTACCAGAAAGACTAACAAATATAAAACCGTACAACTGCAGCTACTACTGGTCATCCTCCAAACCTGTGCACTGTTTCTAGTTTCCTGAGTGAGAGTGAGTGAACAAATGAGCCAATACATCCTCTATTTATATTGATCTGTCCAATGACTTTTCTGGCTGGGATGACCTGACTTTCTGGTAATTATATTTTATGTTTATCTTTTTCCTGTGAGGCCAACTTGTCTTCCTGGAGGATAATACATTAATATTATATATTCTGTTGAGCCGACATGTCTTCTAGAGTTTTCACACATCTGTTTAGGGTTTCTCTTGCTTCCAGAATATTCTATTCTAGTTAAAGGTTACATATGGAGGTTGATACCTCCCACAACTACCATAATATCAACACTCCCTCTTAGCTAGGGAGGTATTAATGGTCTCAAACACATCCATCCATATTCACATGGCATGGGAAAGAATCACATAGTCTTGTAGACCATTCTACAGGTAGCATCATCATAGATCAAGTCACGAGTATCATCATCACTATCAACATCATCTCGTAGCAATCTGGCATTAAAACATATCGTCGTATTTGTTTTTGGTATTCTTTTTTCATAGACAATATCACAATATCCATGAGCCTGATTTAGCTATATTGATGATCCATCTCCACCACCATGTGTCTAACACCTCGGGTCATTCTTGTCCCATGACAAGAATCATGACCTCATCGGAGCCACTTCACCTCATAGTTGATCCTCTCATAGGATCACTCCGTGAATGCATTTAGCTCGATGCTATCAGACACATGTGTCTAGCACCTCGGGTCATTCTTGTCCCATGACAAGAATTATGACCACATCGGAGCCACAAACACCTCATGGTGATCCTTTGATAGGATCACTCCATGCATTCATATCGATGCTATCAAACATGTGGAATTTCACCTGAAGCACCTCGAGTCTTTAGTCCGTCGAAGACTACGTTGGTGCACATCTACTCCAGATGTAGATGTTACCTATCTCCCCTGGTCTTTAGCCCATTTCCTATGGATATAGAGTCAGCCCGATGCTTATCGGGGCTATTCACCTACTCGTGAGTTAACTACTCACCTACTCACGAGAGTTTCAAGGCTTGATGCAATTCACACATAGGAGATCTAGCAACAACTCAAATCTTCAGTCTGTTGAAGATTACCTCTGCGCCTATTCCCACATGATATGTCTGATCAATCTTGGAATATTGACATGATGCTGCAATCATCAACACTCCCCCAGGGAAACATTTGCATTCCTTCCAAGCTTGTCCCAGACATAGGCTTAGTGCAAATGTCAGCTATCTTCTCATCTGTGGATATGTGATGGAGCCTCATTGCCCCTTCCTGCACCATGTCTCTGATGAAGTCCTGCAAGATCCTTCGAAAAACCACCCTACTTCATATCTTGTATCACCGACTATGATATATGGCTGGGTGCTATAGATATCTTATTCCCTGCTTGTCTGGAAATCCTGTTCGATCCCAAGCCAAAGTAGCACCCCAGGTGCTATATCTGTCTTCTGCACTTCCAATTCAAAAAATGTATATCCCGTTAGCCATACTTCATCATCAGATATAAATCATATCTATCTGTACAACATAGGTACCTGCATGTTCTATTGTAACCCAATAATACGGTCATGGCTCAACCATATACTGGAACAAGGTTCTCTCTACAAAGCAAATGTATATCCTGTCACACAACTTCCTCAGATGTGTTGTCATAGGTGTGGCCATGGAATTCCTGTCCATCATGATAAACCTCTCTAGTCTCCTCATTGAATATCTCGTCTGGTGCCAACCACGCTTCCAATCTGATTATGATCCTTCATCTCAAACTCTAAAATAAACTCCCTCTATCTAAGAGAATCCTTGGACCACGCTTCCATTTGCTGCATGCCTCTTTGCATATCACAAAGTGTTATGAAACTATGTTGGATTCTTCTTGATCACTGACTCCCTCTTAGATTTATATCCTATGACTTGCCCGAAACAAGAAACAAGAACAACAAAATATCCATGGTATCCTCCATGGAATATATCCTGCCTGGAGTATAGGACAATAACCAAGAACAACTCCTAAAGGAGATCAACTTCCTTTCGTAAACAATAAGCATTTACATAAGAACAAGAATATCTCATAGAGAAGAGATCAACAAGTGTATCTCTAGTATTAAGGGGTTAGTATAATGATCATAACTTCAATATATCAAGATGCAACATAAGATCATAATAGTGCCATAACAGGCCGAGACATATCATTTTTTAAATAACTAAACCTAGAGTCTTCACTGCTAGGGAGGGTGCGCTTGTTCCTCTCAATGTATTGAATTCACTACTTGGACAAGGTCTCTTGTACATCCCCTGCAAACACACTCATGCTTTGTTGGATGATATAACTTGAAAATAATATACACGTGCATACCTTTGAAATTTTTAGTATCGTTCAACTTGTCTTCTAATATGAAACTTGACACCATATTGAAAAGAAGAGGTTAGAAACTGAATAAAAAAGGTTCAATTATTAGAACAAGCTAGAAACCCTAAAATTTCAACTTTGACCACAAAAATGTTTTTTGACCAAAAGTCAACCTTTGACTTTAACCAGTCAAATTTTGACTTTGAACCAAAAACTCAAACTTGACGCTTTTGTTGGCTGAGGGCACGAGAGGGTGCGCTATGCTAAGGCACACTAGAATACCCAAAAATTAGGTCCAATGCTCCACTGAAAGTTCCCGAGAAATTAGGTTTATGGTTTGTTGTAGCTGCAAAATCAAAAACCCTAGTTGCAACTGCAACTGGTGCTACAGTGAGCTTGACAAGGAACTCTCAGTCTACCTTCCAGCGGTTAGATTGTTCTGAAGGTAGTGTGGGCCCATAACCTGTTAGAATAATGTTGATGTGCTCGTTTGACCATAGACAATGCTACACCATTGTCACCCAACCATAGCCACAAAGCCACCCCGAGCACCTTAACCTTTAACAGAAAAAATTATTCTAGGAAGCCATACCAGAACCAACATATAACCAAGAGAGCACACTTTCTCCAAGGGTGGTGCACAAGATAAAGTACCAAAAAGACTGAACAAGATAAAACCATACAAATGCAGCCGTTGTTTCTCCTCCTCCAAAATTGCGCACTGTTTCTGGTTTCCCGAGTGAGAGTGAGTGAACAAATGAGCCAAGAAATCCTCCATTTATATTAATCTGTCTAGTGACTTTTCTGGCTAGGCCGACCTGACTTTCTGGTAATTATATTTTATGTTTATCTTTTTCCTGTGAAGCTAACCTGTCTTCCTGGAGGATAATACCTTAATATTATATATTTTTCTGAGCTGACATGTCTTCTAGGGCTTTCACACATATGTTTAGGGTTTATCTTGCTTATGTAATATTCTATTATAGTCAAGGGTTACATATGGAGGTTAATACCTCCCACAACTACCATAATATCAACAATGATGAATCCTAAAAGGCGAAAATAAGCATTGCATCTTGTAGCTCTTATGAGAGAAGAAGAGTAACAATTGGAATGTAGTGCTTCTTGGCATGCTTGTTGTGGAGAAGAGAAGGAGACATCTTGTACATTTTTCGGATGCAAGTGTGGGTGCCAAAGAGGTCTTGCTAGTGATTGTGCAAGATTGTTGAGGAACTTTGGTGGAGTGACTTGCTTTGGTTAGGATTGAGTCCTAGCTGGGAGGAGTAGGTGGCCAGGGTTTACTTATGGTTTCCCTAGGTAGGGTTTGGAGAGATTGAATTGTCCCATATTTGTGATAAAACTATGGTATGTACTTGTACTTCATTTCTTACATATATATGAAGTTTGTGTCTATCCAAATATTGTGTACTTACATATTTTAGTTTCAGCTTATGTTATTTTCTTGATTGGGTAGATTCTAGCACTTGTTTTTCATGTTGATTCAACATAACATATAGTTGAATTTTTTAAGTGATATAACACATATATTGAAGTCAAAATAGTTGATTTATTGTTGTTATAATACATTGTAATAAGAGAATTCAAACCTATTATATGCCGAGAAAAGTGTGTCATGAGGGTTGTAGCAATGTGGTATTGAAATACACTTGTATGCTCTTTATTTTCTTAGGCTACTATGTGAAATCAAGTTTAAGAGAAGTAAAACATTTCTACTATAATTTAATATTTTAGATTGGCCCCGAGGTTGAAAGTTCACGGGTTATAGATATAGGAAACCTCATGATTGAGGTGAAACTTCTAAATTGACATTAATCACCTAGTTTAGATTTGTACAAAGTATCACTTTCATTTTATCACATGTTAGTAATTGGAGGAAGGAGGAGAAGGAGCATTTACCCTCTCTAACACTTTTATTATTCAAGTGAGAAGGATGAGCACAATCCCTTTCTTATACTTTTGTATTTCTAGTGAGGAGGATAAGGAGCACCTTTCATTTATCACACCATATTAATTTGAGGGGGAGGAGATGGCGCATTGGCCATTTATTACACTTTTTTAATTCTAATGAGGAGGATAAGGAGCACCTTTCATTTATCATACCATATTAATTTGAGGGGGAGGAGATGGCGCATTGGCCATTTCTTACACTTTTTTAATTCTAATGAGGAGGAGAAGGAGCAATAACCCTTTCTCACACTTTATTAATTCAAGGGAGGAGAAGAAGGAGAACTACCTCTTTCTCACACTTTTGTATTTAGAGGGAGGAGGGAAAGGATTATCAACCCTTTTTCTTACTTTTGTAATTAGAGTGAGGATGAGAAAAATAATGTTCATGTTTACACACTTTAGTAATTTTAGGGAGGAGAAGGAGCACTGACCCTTTTTCACACTTTTTTCATTTGATTGAGGAGAAGAAGGACTATTGACCCTTTCTATGACTTTTGTAATTCAATCAAGGAAGAGGAGGAAAAACTTCAATTTTTCATATGTTAGAAATTTTATGGAGAAAGATAAGGAGCACCAACCCTTCTCACACTTTTTTAATTCAAGTGGGGAAGAGAAGAAGCACCAACCATTTCTTACACTTTTGTAATTTGGGGGAGGAGAAAAATGATAATTATCCCTTTCTCACACTTATGTAATTAGAGTGAGGAGAAGAGGTACCTTCGTTTTCTTACAAATTCATAATATGAGGGTGACTATGATAGGGATGAAGGGTTATTATTCTTTTTGAAATTCAATCTAAACTATGATATTCTTTTTGGCTCCCCAATCTTATAACTTCATGTAATTTTTGTCTTGAAACATTTTTTCGTCGGAGTCTTCCATGTAATTTATGGTATTTCATTGGTCTTGTACCATTAAATATTTAACATTTTATATTTGTAATAGGGTATTCATACCATAAATTTGCGTGCAAAAGATGCAATGACACAATTAAGATCATCTTATACACAATTACCCATGCTTCAAGTATCTTAATCTACGGGGTTTTAAACTACACATGAGGAAAATTGGAGCACCTCATGAATATTAATCTGCCCTATCCCCCGACATATTGGCAATCAAATACCATTTCAATGTCGTTACAAGAGGTCAATGTGCTAAATATGGTTGTTTAGTTTTTATCAAATTTAAAAGAAATCTTATTTAATAAAGTAGGGATTTACGTTGGAAAAATATGGAGAAAAAGACAAAGATGAGGTGGAAGGGGTTCAAAACCATTAGACCCCCACTTTCTTAAACATTGTTTATATTTTAGCCCTTCTCTTAATGCATGTCAACGTCCTCACACATTGATGACATTTCAAAATCTCGGATCCTCCTTGCTACCTGATGTATGGGTGGCCTCCAAACATTTCAAATCCTTTTTGACTCCCAATACATCGGTGCTCTTCACACATTCCTATTTCATTTATGCTCCGACGTATTGATGTTGGCCCCTTAAGTTTTTATTGGCTTGATTTTGAGACCCGATTTTATGAGGCATGGATAAACAAATTGTAAGCCAGATTCCAACCAAGATTTACGAGTGGGAGAGAATGAAAATGTTTGTGGGCATGCCAAGAAACTTAGGGTGTACTATCCCAAACATTAGCGGGGAGTGCAACCCAACACATTGAGTAGAACCTAGCTCCCAGTTTTGTTTTTTCCATAAATTCTGACTCCAAGCTTCGTTTCACATGCTCCTTATACTGTTGGAAAGGTCTTGCCGAGCTCTATAATCTATTAGTTATAGTTTTCAGAAGATTCCTCATTATTTGTCCCATATTCTCAAGTTTAAATACTGGCATATAATCAACAACACAGTAACACAACATTTCAATGGGGATGTCCATGAAATCACCATCAAAGAGACCAAAGATCAAACTCAAGGAAGTAGACCTGAACTTCTCACTTAGTTGTCAATTAAATTTTATATTTTTAAATGCAGATTTTAAAAGTATGGCTTAAAGTTTCATGCATTGACAAACTCATGTATTTTGTGGTAAATGACACGCAGGTACCAATACTGAAAGAGTATTATACACTGGAATATAAATACATAGTGTGTGAGGGAGTAGACTATAGAAACATGGATGCTCTATATCAAGACAAGGATGATCCACTAGTACGCAACAATGTCTCCACAAATGTTATCTATACAAAAAAGATGAGATACCAACACACGAGCAACAATCAACAAACAAGAATAAAGCTCAAATGGCAGAGGATGAAGCACAATTATCATGGTAGGAAAGTCTCATGCATAGAGGAAAGAGAGGCCCATAGTGTCTAAATTATTCACCACATTGTGTGAGGTGAACTAGGGCCAAAACCCATGATGGCCCACAAGCACTAAAAGGACAAATTTGAAATGTGAATGTTTATGATGTAGGAGATAGTAAATTATGATTTTTTTGCGGTCAATATTTCCTCATCATTACATAGAGGATAGAGACAAAAATTTGCAAATGGAAGGTCAAGATTCAAGAAGGCGAAAGGCTAATAGTCAGGGTGAATTTCAATAAATAGGGTGATTGTACTTTAATTCAGGGCTTTTGGATCTTAGAGCTTTCATGTACTACTACTGGAACTTTAATGAGAAGAAGTATTTTTGGCCGAGTTATTTTCTGTAGAACTCTGATTCTTGTGTTGCACTGGTTGTGGATTGTTATGCTACCTTTCGCTTAGCACTAGAGTTGTGTAAGAATGTATCTCGAATCATAGACTATTCTTACGTATGTCTGTTGCATTTTTATTTATGTTATTTAGGAAATATTTGTCTGAATCGATGAACATAGGACTGTAAATGATTGTTTCAATGCTAGATTGTCCTGGATTTGCAACTATTTACTCATATTCTTGTCTTTTCTCTGTGTGAACTATTTCTCAAGCCATTGATAAGAGCATGTATGGTTCTATGTTTACTTATTTGTTACTTTCATTTTTGTAAAGATGCATGCATTTACATCTTAGATTAGTTTCATTTCATTCTTTAGCTTAGAAACCATCATCAGTGGATTGAGCCACAACTAGTAAACCTCAAATCAGTAATGGTTTTCGGGCCAGAATCCAAAAGGGTTTCCTATTCCAAACAATGTGAGATCTAATTGGGACTTCTTGCAGGGGGTAATCCTTGTTGTTGATATGGAAGATGGTGATTGTGGTTGAGTCTTTGGCTCCCCAATCTTACAACTTCATGTAATTTGTGTCTTGAAACATTTTTTCTTCGGAGTCTTCCATGTAATTTATGGTATTTCATTGGTCTTGTACTATTAAATATTTAACATTTTCTATTTGTAGTAGGGTATTCATACCATAAATTTTTGTGTAAAATATGCAATGACACACCTAGGATCATCTTATACATAATTACCCATGCTTCAAGTATATTCAGAGGATTTTTATGTTGTTACATATTTGCATTGTTTTCTAGAGGTTGTTGAGACAGAGAATGGTTACCCAGATTGCACATTCACAATTTAATCATAGATGATGTCAATTCCATAGGAATTTTTTTGAACTCAACAATTGCGAATGAAATGAAATTTTGATTAAATATGAAGCAATTGCACAAGCTAAATCAATTGGGACCAATCCCAAATATTGTGTTATACAACAAAACACTTTTCATGCCATATTATATCAAAAACATCTTATCAAAGCCTCAATAGAAAGGAAAGACATGCATGTATAAGTATGGATGGATGTTAGGTAACTACAATGAGAATTCATATATAATATATGTTAATAGAATACAAAATGGGATTCAAACTGTTTTTAAGGGTGTATACCTTAAGAAACAAATCTCATCTATTATACATTACATGAATATGAAAAAAAAGTTCAATCAAAATTTTGGTGTAAACCTAACATATTGAAGGCAAAGATGTGCACATAGTTTAGATAAGGATATGAGAAAGTCCTACTTCAAACCCTTGAAATAGACTCTAGCTGAGGCCAAAATGCAAATGATAGCAAAAATATTTCAAAAAATTGAAAGCAAAAACAAAACAAATGTGTCTATTTTTTATTTGATGGAAAAGTTTTCAAAATTGATATTCATCATTGTCATGAGGTTCTTAAACAGTATCAATATAGATTAATCACTAAGGATTTGGTGCTTGAATTGACACAATCGACGATATCAAATCCAAACACAAAGAGATGGATTATTGATTCATTTTTAAAAAGGGGCACTAAGAAATTATTCAACCTTGTAGAACTAGAATTAGAGAAATATGTTTTAAGTGAAGAAGTACATTTTTATTTATTCTTGACAGGCAACACATGATAGAAGCTTCTAAAAAAATACTAAAAAATAAAGCATAAGTAATCTTCACGATCAATTCAAGAAGAAGGCAATGCAACTTGTAGATCCTACCATGTCTGTGACTATAATCCTATTTTTTTTTCTTCGAAGAAAACAATATTTGCATTGATATTTCAAAAAGAAATCAAATACACATAAGTTGGCCTTTACGCCCTAAAACCAACCTCCCCTGAATGTAAGAAACTACTGCTACTTGCAACCCTGCCTTACATTTCATCTTTGAACAACCCTTTTCAGCGATTAAAAAAAAGACTAAGACAAGCCAAAACAATAACAATTCATTATGTATATATGACTTACAAAAAGAAACATCCATATTATCCATTAGAAAAGAACTTTTTGTACTTCTGCCTAAGGGGAGTTATCTCTAAACTCTTTCTCAATCAACACACCCTCTTGAATAGTCAAACCTTCCTTTGAAAGAGTATTTACTCTGTGGTTGAACTCCTAAAAACATGAGTAAAGGAAATTTCTTCAAAGCCACCTCTCAATACTTGTACTATGTCCATAATAGGCCTTAAGACTAGATTAGTGATATCGCTCTTGCCATTTAACCAATGAATTACTAGCTTAGAATCACCACGAATATGGATCCTTTTCATCTTGTGTTCCAACACAATCTTTAGCAAAATCCAAAGTGCAAACAATTTAGCTATGTTATTAGAGCCAATTCCAACGCCATACTTCATAGTAACGTGATGAGAGTTATTGAGAAAGAGAATGGCTCCCGCACCACACTCACCTAGGGAATCGTGGCTTGCTCCATCAAAGAAGCCTCGCGTCTTTGAAAGATCTATAAAAGGGCCCTAGAGTTTCCTTGGAACATATTTCTTAAGATACTTCCTTCCTTCATTGAAAGATACTCTAATATGATGAGATAATCTACCCAAATTTGACTCCAAATATTCAAAGACCGATCGATTTATGGAGAACTAGATTCCCCACAAAGCATAACATGGTAGAGACTTAAAAGAACAAACACGTTTGTCGAGCAACCGACTTTCAAATATATCTAAGATAATAGGATTGGCCCAATGATTTTGGATATCAAAGATTTGAAACAAATCATTCCATACAGTCTTGGAAAAAGAACAATGGACAAAAAGATGATCTATTGATTCACTATATTTTTTACACAAGTAACATCATCCCGAACTAATCCAATTCCTTCATTGTCCATTGTCCCATGTTAAGATTTTATTTGTCTATAATCCTAAATCTTTGTAGACAATGAAATGAGGAAAACAAAAGATGGGTTCAAATAGTGTTTTTTGCACAAATTTTGAAAGCCATATATCATTGGGAGAATTTTGGTGTGCCAAAGCATCTCAGGAGGGAAAATAAATCTTCCTATGAATTGATGGTAATATTTTATCATTGAATCACTTTTCTCCCAATTATAATTTACCTCATGAGAAAATGTATAAGATTTGTTTTGAAATGAGCAAAGATAGAAAGCCTCAAGGATAAGTTAACCTTAGTGTATCTTCATAATGAAACATAGAATAAATGAGTCAATTTTTTTTTACCTCTATAGGAGTGGTAGTCTAGCATGTTCCTCAAAAAATGCATCACAAAAAGATTTCTCCCAATAGTACATTTAAATACACCACACATTTTTTTAGGTGTACAAAGAGGATGGGGGATGTAGAGCTAGATGAGTTAGCAAATAGAATAAAATATGGTTGTGTCTGGTTAAACAATTCAATCAAAGAAGAGGTAAAACAGAAGCGTTAAATGAATGTGGCAGGAGGATTAAGGTAAAGGGACATGTTCACAAATTTGCATCAAGTTACATGGAAATTAATGATGGTAACAATCATAAGTCTCTCANAAGACAATGTTTATTGTAAAAAAAATAATGTATTTGATTTATTTTCCAATATACATTCACAACCAAAAATGTCTCTACCATCATTTAATTCTTCAATGGAAATAGTTGCTATAGTGGTTGTATCGCTCATCCTCTACCCGTTTTGCCTATCGCTCATCTTTTGCTCTATAGTCATGTTGAATCGTCACGAACCCTCCTCATATGTCGAACTGTTATCCATTCCAGAGTTCGAATCCTAAAGAGAAGTATTTC
>SNQJ01S0031109.1:22741-42158 GCA_010110895.2 Picea sitchensis
TATATATAGTTGGTTTCAACATATCCAAGGTCATTGCACCTTGCATTGAAAAACTTACGATCTCATATGACTACACTAAAAATTTATTTGTTGGCTCTCAATTTAGAGTTTCAATGATTTAACAAAGTTGCTTAATATATTGGCAAACAATCAAGGTAGGTGCATTTGTTTTTTTTCTCGTTAATCAATACAATCCTACTTTGTTATTGAGGTTATCATGATATACTTAAAAAAACAAATATTTTTCTTTTAGAGTTTGTGACTTTAGAAGATCCAAAGATAAAAAAAAAAACACATGCTAGAGTAGATACCATCATCGTGTTGCATGGAGTATATTTCCAAAAGAATATGACGAAATTGATACAAGTCAAATCATGAAGATGATATATGGCCAAAATGAAGCTAAAGAAAAAAAGATCTGCTGCCTTCTTTTGAGGAAGTTGGTGTTTCGAGGACCAAATGCTAATTCATAAATGAATAAAAAAAAAAACTTTCTTGGAATAATATTTTTAAAAATTTTGTAGAGCAAGGTGGGAAGGTTCTTTCTTTTTATGTTGGAAATAGACTTACTCGTTGTATAAGGAATTAACAAAAGTGTAGATTGACGTGTGTTGTTGAGAATGTACATAAAAAATAATATATGAAAAGGTATTATCAAACACTTATCAACACTTCAGATTGATTAAAAATATAAAGTTTAGAAAACTATACAATACTTTATTTTTTTCCATCATTATAGTTTTATGATAAATTTCCAACATAAAAGTCTAATTTTATGATATTGTCATTTATCATGAAGATGCTCCTCTAACTTTAGATAAATCATTTATGGATGTTGAAGATACTCCTCTACTTCTAGATCAAGCATCTATGGATGTTGCAAGTGGTGATACACTATTAAAAGGTAAGTTTGTATTCACATAGGATATATTAAGACAATGTTTATTGTAAAAAAAATAATGTATTTGATTTATTTTCCAATATACATTCACAACCAAAAATGTCTCTACCATCATTTAATTCTTCAATGGAAATAGTTGTTATAGTGGTTGTATCGCTCATCCTCTACCCGTTTTGCCTATCGCTCATCTTTTGCTCTATAGTCATGTTGAATCGTCACGAACCCTCCTCATATGTCGAACTGTTATCCATTCCAGAGTTCGAATCCTAAAGAGAAGTATTTCTCCGCGCGGGATGGGAGCAATTCCTTGCCAGTCGACAGGGGCACGATGACGATGTTTCCCTCCAGTTTTCCCTCAGATTCGATGGCAAGTTTGCTCGCGTTGGGTCACTGGTTTTCCTAGTCTCCGAAGAGTCCATTGTTGTAGCCACACAACTCCCACAAATTGGAGACATATGGTTCAAGCAACATCAACTTACACTACAGAGTTACAATCGGGTTTTTAAACCAGAATATCAAAACATTTCCGGGGCTAAAGGATATTCAAAGGGGTGGATTAAAGATGAATTAATTAATCCTTTGATCGTTATCACCAGACTAATTACTTGCGAGAGTAAGTATTCCACCTTCAAAGCTTTCCATTTTCGCCTCTTATCTCACTTTTAGTTTGGTAAACCTCCAAATTTTCCATTTTATTTTCTAAAGAGTCTTGAGAAAATGTCCTCCCAGGTTTGCAAAAATGTGACAAACCCTCACCATAGCCTATTTCATCAAGGCCTTATCAAACTACTGGTCATCTCAGAATTAACGAAACATGGGAGAACCTGGGAAGATTTCCTTTATCAATTTTTGAACCCCCATTTGACAGTTAAAATGGCTAAGAAGTCAATTGATCATGGGACTGCTAGTCCATCTAACCCTTGTTCTCCTAAAACTCCAAACCCTCCAATTAAAACTCTTCCCTCATCTTCTATGAAATTCGAGAAGCCTATTGTTGATCCTCAGTTATCTACAACTCCTATTGGCTCTAAACAGAAGAAACTGAAAGATTCTTTTCACCATGATTTTCCTCCAATTCCTACAAGGAGGTGAGGTGCTAACAGATTCAAAGGGAAACCATTTCGTAGGAGAACTTGAAGTATGATTGGAAAATCCAATACAAAGCCTCCAATTACTTCAGACCCTATTCAATTGCCCTTTGATCATGAGAGCCCTCACAAGAAGCTTAAAGAAGACTCCACAGAAGAATCTAAGCTTGCCAAAGAAACCAAGTCTGAACCTGTCACACCTAGTCTTTCTCAAAAGGCCACTGTTACACCTTCTCAAATTCATAAACCTTCGATCAAATGTGACATGCCTTCCACATCCACTGATGAGCCTAAGCCTTCTCTTAGTGAACATTCTGATCAGTCCCCAACTTTTGAACAGTTGCAACAAGAAAATGCTCAGCTGATCCAACGTTTTGCAAAGCATGAAACCCTGGATCATCATTTACACCATGACAATGTTGTACTACAAGACAAGGAAAATTCTCTACAACGTTTGGTTGATCAAATGGCTACTACCAATAATAGTTTCAGAATTCAGTTGAAGGATCGAAAGAAGCCTAAGCATAAGTCTCCAGGACATGAGGGATCGCCTCCACGTCACCATTGACGTCATGCATGGAAAACTACCCAAATCTTCCCAAAATTCATATATTCCAAATCTTCGAAAATGCCTATTTTCGAATTTTTTTGTTAGGGCCACCACGAACTTTGAATTTAAGCTTCTAATGGCCATTTTTTTTTTCTGTGCATGTCAATTCGACCTCTGCACCCAAAATTCGATACTTCCCATGTCGAATTCTCAATGAATTTTGTTGTAGAAATTGGGGCTTTTGCCCAATTTTTCCCAATTCACCCTGGCTACTCTTTACTATATGAAATTAGGCCAATTACAAGCCCAAAAACTCTCATTCTGAGGTTAAATATGGGGATTTTAACCCCTTAGATCAATTTCCTCAAATCCCTCCTGAATTTCTTTCCTAATTTCACTAGAGTAATTTGAAAAATAAATTTGCAGACATCCCATGTGCTTTAACACTACACGTTTAGTTTCTGCATGTTGAGTCTGGCCCATGCAGGCTCAATGTTCAAACCTGAAGCTCTGATACCATTTTGTAATGTTCCCCAACTTAACTAAGGAACATTACTACGTGGAATACACGTAAAAATAAATAAATCTGCTAATTAATTTCTTGTAGCTTACGAGCCACCATTTATACACATAATTAACTAGATTCTGATACCCATAATTAAATGCATCTATAGCATTCTAAATGCACATGAATGCAACTAAAAAATTGTCTATAACAACACATAAAACCATTCTTATTCACAGAGTAAAATGCACCGCCATAAGACTCATAAGAAAACTTAGATAATAGATAAACACTTATCTTTAAAAGAAGGTTTGTGCAACCAACTACTTGGGAAGGACGTTCCATCCAACCATAGAATTGATGTTCCATATCTCAAAAATAGGTCACCCCCAAGTTGGGCCTAGAAATCCACAAAAGAAGGGTGCCTATCACATTCCACTCACAGCTCAATAACCCACATCCCACCAATATTATCCTACAACTATCCTGGATTTCCTCAAGCTCGCTTCTTCTTGACCTGCCCAAACCAAGGAATGTACCCCTTCACTACTCTCAGTCCATAAGGTGTCCCATTCCTTTATCAGGGTCTCTCTAGCACAAGTAACCAGTAATCTTTCTGTTGGGAACTCAAAGGAAACTCACTTTTAAGAAAACTGCCTGGAAAACAACAACAAATACTTGTTGTTACAGTGCAAATCACATAAGAGCTCACTCTTCAGGCCTGGCAACCTAGCTCTTCAATTTCTAGCTCTAAAACACTCCAAAAATTCTTCGACATGCTTCAAAATTCTCCCAGCCTTCCTTCTCTAGCTCTAGTGCTCGTTTTCCCTTCTCTCTCCTTATTTTTCATTCCAAGACTGAATGTGAGAATCTGCTTATTTTCCCAAAATAATTGACTTCTCACTCTTCCAAATGTTGCTTTTACTTCATCCCCATGCTCTCCAATAACTATGGGATGTGACTTATACACCCACCCTCTGACAAATATTCAATGATTGAGCTCTCATACACTCAAACAAAAATAGAAGGTTTTCCCCAAATGATAATAAAATTTAGAAATATGGTTTTGAATTAATACCTACAAACCATTTACCCCTTGGTCCATTCTTAGAAACTCCCTAGGAATCCCCCTCTCTTGTGGATTAATCATCCCCCATATCTATCCATATTCCCAACAATTGGTATCGCATTATATTTATTAAAATTCATAAAATATATTTCACATATTACTTCCCTTGGACATAGCCATATTCATATCTACATTATGCATTAATTAAACTAGGGATTATAATGTGGATGTTACACTTCGAGACTTCGACGCTTCAGTGCTTCAAATCTTCGACACTTCGGGACTTCGATGCTTCGACACTTCGGGACTTCGACACTTCGACACTTCGGTGCTTCGACGCTTCGACTCTTTGACGCTTCGGGACTTCGACGCTTCGACACTTCAGGACTTCGACGCTTTGGCACTTCAGGACTTCTGAATGCTTGACTTCCACAATCTTCCAGAGCGCCAAATTTCTAATTGAAGGATCTTCCTCCACGTGTCCCCTTGGCTTAGATGGCTCAAATTTGATTTCAGGACTTTGGCTCTGGCGCTATACTTCGCGCAATTTTGGAATTCCGAATGCTCATGGGCCGCTAATCTGAACTCCTCCTGGAATCTCCACCGCTGAAAGATTAAATCTTCCTGCCGCTTGCGCTTCGAGCCCGAAATGGACTGCCATGAAAGCTGCGCCTGCTGTCCATGGCTGCGGCCTAAGTGAACAAGGATTTGGACGACCGACTATGGGCAGGGAAAACAGGGAGACCAATGACTGGAAAAAGGAGACGAGTGTTCATCCTCGGAGAAAAACAGAGGGGCTTGGGGCCACTATTTTTTTTGGGTAAGACATTAAGGGAAACCAAGGCACGCAAACGAACAAGGGAAAATAGAAAACGATTTTATCGGCCGAAGGGGGAAAAACTTCAAGACTAGGCCTGCGAAAAGGAGAGAGAGAGGGGAAAGATACATTACTAGGTATCCTCAACAAACCCATACGACTCTTGACAACCCCATGTGAATACACCCGGGGTAGTAACTTTTGCATACGACCTCCATTTTAGGCGTGTGATAGCTCATTGGAAAGGTATTTTCAAGAACTACACATTATGCCATCAAACTTTGACTGTGTCTACAATTTGACTGTGGCAAGCAAAAAAAAACATTGTTTAGGGCCCCAAAATGACCCTGAAAGTACATAAAGATGTACTGACATGAAAATTTCCAAAATAAGCCAGTTCAATTAGGTGTGCGACCACCAATATCCACCTGGATGATGTTTAGGGATTCAGGACAACCCTAGAAGTGAAAAACCCACAATTACAAAGAAATGTCATCATTACAGAGAAACATGTTGAACTAAAAACTGTCAAGATGAGCCAGTTGGAATAGGTGGGTGGCCACCAATATCCACCTGGATCATTTAATGATCTATGCATGGTATATTATGGTTGTTTGAGTGCGGGTATTGGGAGTGATTTAGAGGGTTGTTGTTTTCCTCTCTTAGTTGGCTATATATTCATAAGTGCTTGGTAGGTAAAGGATTTGTAGTGCGAGGTATTTTCTACCCTTCATTCCCATGGAACTATTTGCATAAGTAGTTTTTAAAAGAACCTCCGACATATGTTGTTTAGTAGGTATTAGACCACCCTACAAAGGAAGAAGTTAGTCACCAACTTCAGAGTGTTTAGAAAATCCTTTGGTTAACCTAAGCTAAAACCTTTAGGCCAACACAACACTCAATGCTCATCAACACAACACTCAGTGTTCACACTCACAACCATTGAAATGGGATAGTTCATTTTTTTAAATCACCCACTACAAAGCTTGACATAATTTTTTGAAACATTTTCATGCTGCGATATAGTTATCTTGCACTTTTTCATGTTGAGTGACACATTTGTTGACGTAATAATCGTGTCGACCTTTTCCCACTAGCGTAAAGGATCATTCTTGAATTTTAACCTTGTTAATAGGCCTTTTACACTGCATATTTCCTAAACACAGTTACCAACTTGACAAGAACTATCAAGATTTCTCGTTTTATTAGAAGTTACATTTAATGGTTGTTTTTACCATCATTTTGAAAAGTTGTTCTACTAGTAGTGTTAGCACTCCGTAAATCTGTTCGACTGATAAACAAACAACGAAGGTTACTTTTTCAACCAACTTTGAGACCCAAAACTAGCCTTTGGGATCTGGAGAGGGCTCTCTCGGAAGACGCGGTCTCCGTGTAGGATATGGATTTGAAAGCAATGGCTAGATTTAACACCTTTGATATAATGGGTTCTGGTTATATTGGCACAAGAAAGTAAGACTTGGGCTATGGAGTCGATTTGAGGAAATTACAAAGACAAATGACTTAGTGACTGAACTTGAGAGGATAAGGCTAGGTGAGAAACAATCTTTAGTGTAAAACCGTAATGTGTGGCGGGAGAAAATACAGGAAGTAACTCGGAGCGCCACTGTAGGCGAATTCAGAGTTAGCTTTAGAGGAAAGCGTTTTGTCTAAGTGGCGCGAACAAGGGGCGCTGCACAACAAATCCACAGGTTCAAAAATTCATTCCGAAATAGAGAGAAAAAGATATGAATAAAGATGACAGGAAGCACATATGCAAAGAAAGAGGCACAATACATCCAACTATTACAACTAGAATCTTTTCATCAAGTTACATGACCTTTGCATTAAATTTCGGTCAAAAAACTCAAATTACAGACAATAGCTGTCGTCTACCAAATTTGCCAACCAACCCCCTTTTACATGAAAATGATCCCCATATATAGAAAACTAATGTCACCCTTGGATGTTAGGGTCGATCTACTCACTCCTATAATCATGGATCCATTTTCTTTGAAAGAGAACAATAACTTCAACAGATTCACTAAAAATAGAAAACCTGACTTTGCCAAATCATAATCGTAACTAAAATATTATTTACAATCATTGATCATGATCATAATTCGACCATATTTTTGTGATGAGTCGTCTTGTTCACTGTTGGGCACTCTATCACCCTTGCACAACAAGTCTGGTACGCAACAGTAACCTACAACAAAAAACGCAGCCGATTGTGCAACAAACTGGTAAAATAGGCGTTAAAGATGACATCATATCTCACTAATAAAAACATAATTCCTGAAATGGAGAGAGGTATTTGTATTTAAGATCGTTATAAAGAAAAACCTCTCTCGGTTTCCTGAAATTCATCTCCATATGGCCGGAATACGTGTCACAAAAACATGTCTTCGACAAGAAATCATGAAAATTGAAAAATATGGCTCAAAGATTCCTTCGAATGTCCCAATCTGTGACACATTTTTGATATATAAGAGAGGTTTTTATTAGTTGGTTTGTCCTCAACAAAATGTATCTGGGATTTTCAAAATTTCCTCTCCAGTTGGTCAGAAACCGATCTTGAAGTTGATCACTAAACTAGTCATTTGCGCAGTTCGACCTGTAGCCTGTGCGCATGAAAATCCACTGCGTGATGACATCCTCTGTGCGAAAACATCCTATGCGCGACATAATCCACTGCGCAAAAACATCCTATGCACGACAGAATCCACTACGCGGAAACATCCTATGCGCGACAACATCCATTGCGCGAAAGCCCACTATGCAATGAAATCCATTGCACGACGAAATCCACTGCGCGACAGAATACTTTGCGTGGTGAAGTGCTCTGCGCAGCGCGTAGAAAATTTTGCTGCGTGTAGTTGCAAATGGAAATGGAAATAATAAATGATAAGCTTCCTTTTGAAACTGACCCTTGGAGATGTTAGATGATGCCAGGCATAAAAACAATATGGGTGTTAACAGGCATGACTTTGCAAAATTGTTGACAAACGTCTAACCTTAGCCATAAAAATCATGGTGATAACAACTGGCTCCAACGGGGATGCTATCCTCCCTGTGAGGTATCAAAGAATAGTAGACTAGGTGCCAATCCATTGGGCTTCTCCCAAACTCAACTTTCCAACTGTAACTTGTAACCTACATCCGCTGAAAACCCAAGACTGTATATGCTCCAAACTGAAATCTGAAACTAAGCTGCAGATGAAAATTGCAGATTGCTAAAATAAATGTTCAGCTGGTACTTCCCACTCTTCTCCTCAAAATTTAGGAAGGCTTCTTTCCTATTCATCTCTATCAGGCAGTGGATTAGGGAAACCCACTATTTTCGAAAAATCACAAAAGGCATACCTCTGAGCTAAAATCTTTTCCATTTCAAACCAGTGGAGTCGCCATGGTGAAAAATGAGCCGTCAGAATAATGTGTCCAACATTAGTTCACCATCTAAAACTGGATCTCTGCAATGTCATTCTTCCTAGGGAGCCTTTCAATCTGGGACAACAACTAAAAGACTTCTTGAGAAAGCTTTCCTTTCTTAATAATCCTCTCTGGGTCAAATTCAGGTGTAGCTAGAGGTAGTTGTGGAGTAGAGCTCGTGCATCTACCTATGGAAGCCACAACTGAAACAATGGAGTCACCAGGTGCAAGATATGCAATCTTCAATGGTACTGATTTCTGATGCACCTTCAGAATCATAATTTCTTTGTCATTCTTACCCAGGGAAATGTCTTCAATTCGTTCCCCGACAACGATGCCATGAATGTTAGCACTGATAGTCACCCTCATATTGCAGGAGGATGAACCCAGTACCCATCAATTTTTTTTGTGGATGTTTGGTTTATATGAGTGGATGTCAATGGACAGAACTCAATATATGAATGATTTTCAACATAGAACTGGACAAGAAATGTACAGGGAAGTGAGGGCCCCAACTAACTTCATTCAGTGAATTGAGTTTAAGTGTGAGCAGAGGGAAGACTTAGTAAGAAAGGTGGACAAGACTATTATGGGAATCAGGCCTTCAAGCAGTTTGGAGAAGAAAAACTCAGACTCATGATCACTCTTAAGCTCAAGTTTCAAACACTAAAATATGTCCAAACAACACAGTCACAACAACACAATGATCAAACCTACATCACCATGTAGCTACAACAACTCGACTGGATCCTCCATGCCCGAGCCATTCAGTGTAAGAGGGAAAAAGATCACAAGGAAGCTGACTAAAACTGGTCACGATACTGCTGCAATCAAACCTACATTACAATAGCATAACAACCCTCGACTGGATCCTCCATGCCCGAGTGTTTTAGCACAATTTTTACAAAGAGATGAAAAGAGGTTGACTTCTATTAATCTGAAAGTCTCAAATCTAATACATAACCAGATAACAATTCTGGCATAAAAAAACATTACAAAATAGGGAGCTCTACTCAACCATTTGACGACCTTAACAAAATATCAAAACTACCTATTTATACTCAGACCAGTCCACCCCTACCAAGAGTGTGACCTGGATGCTACATTCAAATCCTTTCATCTGTGATTTCTTCTGTTAGACTGAGCGTGCATCCCTCTGTCAGAAGCGAGCTCAGATCGACATGGGCATGCAGAAAAATCTATCAATAGGGGTACCTTGGGTTGACAACTCTATTTTCCACGGTCGACTCCTCCATAATTTCTAATTACTGAGTGAGTCGAGGTTTCAACAACTCAACCTACCTTCCATTAACTGCTTTTCCTCGGAGATTGAACGAGACCTAATGCTCAGGGGGCAGCCACATGCTTCTCTCGGATAGGATGCCATATGAACATGAGATTGTGGAGCCGTCAAAAGCAGTTTGGATTCAAAACGCTTTTGGACTCACAATCCACCACCTTTCACCACGTAGTCCTTTTGCCTTACCATGGTTTCAATTGCGGGGCCGCTCAAGAAAATTATCACCCGAGCATGTTGCATCCCCACAATGAACTGTGGTCATAGATCTAGTCCCGATCTGAGATCTGGGTGCACCTGCTAGATTTAGCACCACTGCCAAGCTTAACCGCCCGCCAAATTTAGAATCCGCCAAACTGTGCCCTGGGGGGGGGGACGCTACCTTTTGACGTTGAACAATAACACCTCCCGGAGGATGATCTGACATGGTGGCCTGACGTCACCATACTGATGTGTCATGAAAGAGAAGTAACACGTGCCACTAAGAAATAAATGAATTATATTCCCACGACTGCATGGAGTAAGTGCCATGTGTCATTACTGGATAAATGCTAGGTGTCACGACCGACGAGTGTGCCAGATGTCCATACTGATGACTACCATGTATCCTCTTAAATCGACGACTGAGATATCCTTTGGGTCTCCGAGCTCCGGGAAAATCAAAACTCAAACTTATTTTTCCCTTGAAGCAAAACATCCGGAGCTAAGGATCTGACGACGCGTGGCCTCGAGAGATATTGAGATCCCTTTGTGGCTCTAGGCTTCTCAATAGTCTAACTTTATTTGCCCCAAGCAAATTCGTCGGAGCTAGGGATCCTACGACGTGTGGCCCCTAGATTTGGACGACCAAGATCCACTTCGGGTCTCCGGGCTTCGGGAAAATCAAAACTCAAATCTTGCTTACCTTCTGTGATTTTACCCGGAGTTGTCGATCTATTGACATGCGTCCTATTCAATCAATGGTTCTACTCTTGCTTCGAGACTTTGACCCCTTCAACCAGATCAACGACCCTTCTCGATCAACGATCAATCTCTCCTTTGGATCTTTAGGCCTTTCCCCCTTCGATTTCCTCCGGAGCTCTAGATATGGCACCGCACGACTCTNGGTTCTACTCTTGCTTCGAGACTTTGACCCCTTCAACCAGATCAACGACCCTTCTCGATCAACGATCAATCTCTCCTTTGGATCTTTAGGCCTTTCCCCCTTCGATTTCCTCCGGAGCTCTAGATATGGCACCGCACGACTCTTAGATTTGGATGGCTGAGATCCACTTCAGGTCTCCAGGCTCCGGGAAAATCAAATCTCAAACCTCGTCTTCCTCCATGCGTTTTTGCCCGAAGCTATGGATCTGACAACATGTGGCTCTTTCTGATCAACGAATCAGATTCACTTCGGGCCTTCGGGACCTTGGCGCTTTTCTCATTTTAAAACTCCCGAAGTAAAACTCCCGGAGTGACAGATCTGATGACGCGTAGCCCTGCCGATGGATGGTCTGAATTCACTTCAGGACTTTGGCGCTTCAACACTTTGGGACTTCGGCGCTTCAACACTTTGACACTTCAGCTCTTCGGTGCTTCGGGACTTCGGCGCTTCGACACTTCAGGACTTCGATGCTTTGGCACTTCGGGACTTATGAATGCTTGAATTCCACAATCTTCCAGAGCGCCGAATTTCAAAGTGAAGGATCTGCCTCCACGTGTCCCCTTGGCTTGGATAGCTCAGATTTGATTTCGGGACTTTGGCTTTGGTGCTATACTTCATAATTTTGGAATTCTGAATGCTCATGAGCCGCTGATCTGAACTCCTCTTGGAACCTCCACCGCTGAAAGATTAAATCTTCCTACCGCTTGCGCTTCGAGCCTGAAATGGACTACCATGAAAGTTGCGCCTGCTATCCATGGTTGCGGCCTAAGTGAACAAGGATTTGGACGATTGGCTCTGGGCTGGGAAAATAGGGAGACCAGTGATTGGAAAAAGTAGACGAGTGTTCATCCTTGGATAAAAACAGAGGGGCTTGGGGCCGCGATTTCTTTCGGGTAAGACATTAAGGGAAACCAGGGCGCATAAATGAACAAGGGAAAATAGAAAACGATTTTATTGGCTGAAGGGGGAAAAAATTCAAGACTCGGCCTGCAAAAAGGAGAGAGACATGGGAAATATACATTATTAAGTATCCTCAACAAACCCATACGACTCTTGACAACCCTATGTGATAACACTCGGGGTAGTAACTTTTGCATATGACCTCTATTTTAGGCGCGTGATAGCTCGTTGGAAAGGTATTTTGAAGAACTACACATTATTCCATCAAACTTTGACTGTATCTATAATTTGACTATGGAAAGCCAAAAAAAACATTGTTTAGGGCCCCAAAATGACCTTGAAAATACATAAAATGTACTGACATGAAAATTTCCAAAATAATCCAGTTGGAATAGGTGCGCGGGCACCAATATCCACCTGGATGATGTTTAGGGCTTCAGGACAACCCCAGAAGTGAAGAACCCACAATTACAAAGAAATGTCATCATTACTGAGAAACGTGTTGAACTAAAAACTGTCAAGATGAGCCAGTTGGAATAGGTGGGTAGCCACCAATATCCACTCAGATCATTTAATGATCTATGCATGGTATATTATGGTTGTTTGAGTGCGGGTATTGGGAGTGCTTTAGAGGGTTGTTGTTTTCCTCTCTTAGTTGGCTATAGATTCATAGGTGCTTGGTAGGTAAAGGATTTGTAGTGAGAGGTATTTTCTACCCTTCATTCCCATGGAACTATTTGCACAAGTAGTTTTTAAAAGAATCCCCGACATCTATTGTTTAGTAGGTATTAGACCACCCTACAAAGGAAGAAGTTAGTCACCAACTTCATAGTGTTTAGAAAATCCTTTGGTTAACCCAAGATAAAACCTTTAGGCCAATACAACACTCAATGTTCATCAACACAACACTCAGTGTTCACACTCACAACCATTGAAATGGGATAGTTGTTCATTTTTTTAAATCACCCACTACAAAGCTTGACATAATTGTTTGAAACATTTTCATGCTGCGATATAGTTATCTTGCACTTTTTCATGTTGAGTGACACATTTGTTGACGTAATAATCATGTCGACCTTTTACCACCAGCCTAAAGGCTCATTCTTGAGTTTTAACCTTGTTTATAGGCCTTTTGCACTGTATATTTCCTAAACATAGTTACCAACTTGACAAGAACTCTTCAGATTTCTTATTTTTTTAGAGGTTGCATTTAATGGTTGTTTTTACCGTCATTTTGAAAAATCGTGCTACTAGTAGTGTTAGCACTTCGTAAATCTGTTTGGCTGATAAACAAAGAACAAATGTAACTTTTTCAACCAACTTTGAGATCCGAAACTAGTCTTTCGGATCTGGAGAGGGCTCTCTCGGAAGGTGTGGTCTCCACGTAGGATATGGCTTTGAAAGCAGTGGCTAGATTTAACACCTTTGATATAATGGGTTCTGGTTATATTGGCACAATAAAGTAAGACTTGGGCTATGGAGTTGATTTGAAGAAATGACATAGACAAATGAATCAGTGACTAAAATTGAGAGGATAAGGCTATGTGAGCAATAATATTTAGTGTAAAGCGGTAATGTGTGGTGGGAGAAAATATAGGAAGTAACTCAAAACGCCACTGTAGGTGAATTCAGAGTTAGCTTTAGAGGAAAACGTTTTGTCTAAGTGGCACGAACATGGGGCACTGCACAACGGATCCATAGGTTCGAAAATTCGTTCTGAAATAGAAAGAAAAAGATATGAATAAATATGACAGGAAGCACATACACAAAGAAAGAGGCACAATACATCCAACTGTTACAACTATAATCTTTTCATCAAGTTACATGACCTTTGCATTAAATTTCGGCCAAAAAACTCAAATTACATACAATAGCTGTCGTCTACCAAATTTGGCAACAAACCCCCTTTTACATGAAAATGATCCCAATATATAGAAAACTGATGTCACCGTTGGCTGTTAGGGTCGAGCTACTCTCTCCTACATAAATGGATCTGTTTTCTTTGAAAGAGAACAACAACTTCAACAGATTCACTAAAAATAGAAAACCCGACTTTGCAAAATCATAATCGTAACCGAAATATTCTTTAAAATCATTGAACATGATCCGAATTTGACCATATGGTTGTGATGAGTCGTCTCGTACACTTCTGGGCACTCTGTCACCCTTGCACAACAAGTCTGCTACGCAACAATAACCTACAACAAAAAACGCAGTGGATTGCGCAGCAAACTGGGAAAATATGCGTTAAATATGATATCATATCTCACTAATAAAAATGTAATTCCCGAAACTGAGAGAGGTTTTTGTAGTTAATCTGGTTATAAAGACAAAATTCTCTCGGTTTCTTGAAATTCATCTCCATTTGACCAACATACGTGTCACAAAGATTCTTTCGAATCTCCCAATCCGTGACACATTTTTCAAATCTGAGAGAGGTTTTTATTATTTGGTTTGTCCTCGAAAAAAACCTCTCGGGGATTTTCAAAATTCCTCTCCAGTTGGTCACAAATCGATCTTGAAGTTGACCACTAATAAGTCATTTGCGCATTGTCACCTGTAGCCTGTGCGATAACATCCTTTGCTTGACAACATCCTATGTGTGACAAAATCCACTGCGCAACAAAATCCTATGCGTGACATAATCCACTACGCGAAAACATCCTATGCGCGACAACACCCACTTTGCGAAAGCCCACTGCGTGATGAAGTCCACTGCGCGACGAAATCCACTGCGCGACAAAATCCTTTGCGTGGTGAAGTGCTCTACGCAACGCGTAGTAAATTTTGCAGCGCACAGTTGCAAATGGAAATAATAAATGATAAGCTTCCATTTGAAACTGACCCTTGGAGATGTTAGATGATGCCAGGCATAACAACAATATGGGTGCTAACAGGCATGACTTTGCAAAATTGTTGACAAACCTCTAACCTTAGCCATACAAATCATGGTGATAACAACTGGCTCCAACGGGGATGCTATCCTCCCTGTGAGGTAGAAAAGAACAGTAGATCAGGTGCCAATCCATTGGGATTCTCCTAAACTCAACTTTCCAACTGTAACTGGTAACCTGCATCCGCTGAAAACCCAAAACTGTATATGCTCCAAACTGAAATCTGAAACTAAGTTGAAGATGAAAACTGCAGATTGCTAAAAGAAATACTCGTAGTATCGAGATTATTCTCACTCCTACCTACCCTAACTACTGAAAAAGATGTTAATCAAGTAAAATCAAAATGCCAATGCAACCATGCAAGCACTTTATCCACTTTTTTCTTTCTTTGCACATGCTTTCTCAAAAGCTTATTTACTGATAAGTCATTTAAAAATTTATCTATAAGTTCAAATCTCAAAAAATTAAAAACATTGGGATTGTTTACTGCCTCCAACAAAATTGCAAATGGATCCTCCAGGACATACATAAAACAACAATCATGTTTCACCCCTTCCACTGCATCCTTGTTTTCATGTAATTCAATATGTTGATTACCACAAAAGGCTGAAAAATATGTTGAGACTGTTGGAAATAACAATCTTTAAATAAGAAGATAGTGTTGGCTGAAATGAAACCCCTAGTGGCAATCAATCCATATCTAACACTGATGTTGATTGACCATCATATTTATTTCCAAGTTGGTAGTTGATCACAGGCTGCAAATTTGAACTGAAATAACCTTCCATGTAATCAACAACAGGGTCATTAAAAGTATGAGAATGTTGTTGATCCTCTTCAATGATAACAATTTTCTCATGTAAAACAATGTCATTGTGAATGCAGTCAGACTTCACTGCTTCCTCTATTATCTCATGATTTGCTTTCAACAATTCAAAGGAAGAAAAACATAATGGAAGAAAGTTTTCATTTGCAAGTCCATTGCTTTCTTCATATTCAACATCATGTCTGGAGGATTTCTGATTTGAAACATTATAAACATTTTTCTTCAACAATTCGAAAGAAGAAAAACACAATGGAAAGGTTCTTTCACTTGATTCAAAACCTTCTTCATTTTCTTCACTATTGTCATATGCACATTTTTCAATTTCTTTGGATTGTTGAACATACTCATTTTCAGATTCATCTTCGACCAATGGCTGCAATTTTGAATTGACAAGACCTTCTACATAACAAGTAATAGGGTCATCAAACACATGAGAAGATTTCTGCAATTTCTTGTCAATTGTTTCCATTGAATCAATGTGATTTTGCATCAACACACATTCCTCTACCTCAATGATGATCTTTAAATTTTCTTTCAACAATTTAAATGAAGCAAAGCATAAAGGTAAAGAATTTCCTTCAGCTGATTCAATACTTTCTTCATATTCTTCTTTGTAGCTGTGATATGTAGGCTGATTTTTCTCATTACACTACTGAAAAGGAACATTTTCTGCTAGAGAACGTTCATATGGTTGTTTTAGGAATTCAACATCATAACCATCATCATATTCATCATATATAGGAAAATCAACAACATCTGCAATGTCATCTAACAAGAAAAATCTTGGGACATCAACCTGCTCTTCAACAGGCTGATTTGCAAATTCATTTTCTTGACTTTCTACAAATGAATACATAAAACAATCAGCCCCGTGCTTATCATGGGATGGATCAGAAGCTAAATTAGCACCTTCTTTTTCAATAAGTGGAATATACTCCTTTGCAAAATCATCATCATTTAAAGCTTCAAGAGGAAATATGATATTATTAACCCTCTTCTCAAGATTCAAATGAACTGTTATTTGTTCATATTCATTGTCATGTTCTTTAGCATCCAACTCCTCATTTCCAATCTGTTTACATGCTTGAATATTGTCTTCAACTTCCTGAGCATTTTTGAACATCTATTGCAAAGACATAGACTTCCTCTCCATCAAAAGAAAAGATAAGTCTGATTGAAATTTTGTTACATAATGGAGGATGGCAACAACTTTAGGAGGTTGGACTTCTTTAGGCAGTTTATAATAAAGACTAGCAAACCTCCTACTGAAATTTGAGATGGTTTCATCTTTCATTCTTCTCATGGCATAAAAATCTGAAAGGAGTAGATCCCATGACTTTCTCTCACCCCAAAATCTACGAAAATCTTCCCTCAGTTCATCCCACGAGCTAATCGACTGAGGCTGCAAATCTCTGAACCATGCTTTTGCATCTCCTTGTAAGGACTGAGAAAAGGCCTTCATAAACACATCATCATGTTCGATCTCAAAAAATTCTATAAAATGCTCAAAGACTTGAATATGTTTTTCAGCTGACTTTCCATCAAGATCTCCATCGAACCGAGGAAGGTACTTATAATGTTTCAGAGGAAAGTCATGAAGGATGGAAGGAAATTTAAGAGGACTGTATCTTTCTTGAATCTTGGAAGGTGTAGGATTAAGAACATAAGGTACAAGCTCAACTTTGGTTTCATTAAGCTCATAAGAATGATCAAAAACATAATATGGCTCAGAGGAAGGAGCTTGGTGAATATCCGTTATACAATAAGAAGGAGGTATACCTACAGTTTTCCATGGAGGATATACAAGGCTAGATCTCTGGGCTTCATTTGAATGCAGTAAGTGAAGAAATATTCTTTTGAAAAACTCAGCAAAGGACAAGAAGATATTGATAAAACAAAAAAGTACTTCTTGAACTAAACTTAAGCTCGAGTACCTTATTTTTCCATACTTCTCTTCCATATCTCTGTCAACAGGTCTCATTCTCCAGTGGAGTCTTTGAATTACATTTGAAGCTTGATTGGAGTCGCCTTGAAAACTTTATCTCTGAATTCTTTTTCCAGTGGAATCACCTTCAACTGATTTTCTGATATGTGGAGTCGCTAGAGAAGAAATACAACCAATATGTGCCTAAGTGTCTGCTGCTCCCAGACCTCAGAACTCAACCATGTCGTTCTTTCCCAGGGAAAATTTTCAATATCATCCCCGACAATGGTGACATAATGTTATCACTTCGTAAATCTATTCGACTGATAAACAAACGACGAAGGTAAAATTTTCAACCAACTTTGAGACCCAAAACTAGCCTTTCGAATCTGGAGAGGGCTCTCTCGGAAGGTGTGGTCTTCGCGCAGGATATTGCTTTGAAAGCAATGGCTAGATTTAACACCTTTGATATAATGGGTTCTGGTTATATTGGCGCAAGAAAGTAAGACTTGGGCTATGGAGACGATTTGAGGAAATGACAGAGACAAATGACTCAGTGACTGAACTTGAGAGGATAATTCTAGGCGAGCAACAATCTTCAGTGTAAAACCGTAATGTGTGGCGAGAGAAAATACAGGAAGTAACTCGGAGCGCCACTGTGGGTGAATTCAGAGTTAGCTTTAGAGGGAAACGTTTTGTCTAAGTGGCGCGAACAAGGGGCGTTGCACAACGAATCCATAGGTTCGAAAATTCATTCCGAAATAGACATAAAATATATGAATAAAGATGATAGGAAGCACATACACAAAGAAAGAGGCACAATACATCCAACTGTTACAACTAGAATCTTTTTATCAAGTTACAGGACCTTTGCATTAAATTTTGGTCAAAAAACTCAAATTACATACAATAGTTGTCGTCTACCAAATTTGCCAACCAACCCCCTTTTACATGAAAATGATCCCCATATATAGAAAACTAATGTCACCCTTGGCTGTTAGGGTCGAGCTAGTCTCTCCTAGAATCATGGATCTGTTTTCTTTGAAAGAGAACATTAACTTCAACAAATTCACTAAAAATAGAAAATCGAACTTTGCCAAATCATAATCGTAACCAAAATATTCTTTACAATCATTTATCATGATCAGAATTTGACCATATGGTTGTGATGAGTCGTCCTATGCACTGCTGGGCACTTTGTCACCCTTGCACAACAAGTCTGCTACGCATTAGTAACCTACAACAAAAAACGCAGCGGATTGTGCAACAAAATGTGAAAATAGGCGTTAAATATGACATCATATTTCACTAATAAAAATGTAATTATCGAAACTGAGAGAGAGTTTTGTAGTTAAGCTCGTTATAAAGAAAAACCTCTATCGATTTCTTGAAATTCATCTCCATCTGGCCGAAATATGTGTTGCAAAAACATGTCTCAGACAGGAAATCATGAAAACTAAAAAATAGGGCTCAAAGATTCCTTTTAATCTCCCAATCCTTGACACATTTTTCAAATCTGAGAGAGGTTTTTATTATTTGGTTTGTCCTCGACAAACGCCTCTTGAGGATTTTCAAAATTCCTCTCCAGTTTGTAGAAATCGATCTTTAAGTTGACCACTAAACCAGTCATTTGTGCAGTGCGACTTGTAGCATGTGCATAGGAAAATCCACTGCGCGATGACATCCTCTGCACAACAACATCCACTGCGCGAAAACATCCTATGCGCGGCAACATCCACTACGCGAAATCCCACTGCGCGATGAAATCCACTGCGTGACGAAATCCACTGCGTGACAGAATCCTTTGCGCGATGAAGTGCTCTGCATAGCGCATAGAAAATTTTGTAGCGCGCATTTGCAAATGGAAATGGAAATAATAAATAATAAGCTTCCTTTTGAAACTGACCCTTGGAGATGTTAGATGATGCCAGACATAAAAACAATATGGGTGCTAACATACATGACTTTGCAAAATTGTTGACAAACCTCTAACCTTAGCCATGAAAATCATGGTGATAACAGCTGGCTCCAACAAGGATGCTATCCTCCCTGTGAGGTAGCAAAGAACAATAG
>SNQJ01S0031109.1:51909-87474 GCA_010110895.2 Picea sitchensis
AGAAGAATAAGTGTGCAAACTTTGAGCAAAATCCAATGGTTGATAAGAGAGTTATTCAAGAAAATGAGTTAGGGATTTCTGCAGCCCTAATGGCTGAAGATGTAATTTTATAACAACAAGAAGAAGTAGCCCCTTAATGGGGACGCCCTAGTGGTTGTGAGGTGCCCAAGGCTCAAGGAATACAATCCACTTTACAAGAAGTAAAACTGACCAAAAATCATGTTTCCCAATGCAATATTTTATTTCTCCAATGCAATAATAAATGACTAGTGCTCTTAATAATTGGGTTAATGGGGTCATGCAAAGAAGAGCTAGAGAAGCTACCTCCTTGGGGGTGTAATCCCTCTTAGTTCCCAAGGGAAGTTTCTCCAGCTAGGGTTTAAGCTAAGAGGGTGTATGCCCTTATACTTCTCTTAGAAAACCCTTGTTTAACCAATAACATGAAGCATAGAATGATGAATACTATGGTGGGGGTGTATGCCCTTATACTTCCCACCTAGCTCCTAGCACAATAACCTTGACTTGAAACAAATGATAGCATGAAAGTAAAGACCACACCAATTCAAGGAAAAATGCCAAGATAGTCCACCATCATATCAAGAGATAACCCTTCCAAGGCTAGCGCATTACTTCCATCAACCATAACATCAAGAGATAACCATAAACATGAGCCAAGAGAAACAAATTTGCCAAAGGTAGTGAAAAATTCAAACCAATACTTCTCACAAGAGGGAGAGTTATGTTCAAAATGATATCTTATGATCTCTTATTTATACAAAATGTCACTAAGGTGACTTGTCCATATATCAAGGGGTAAACCACAAGACTAGGGGTAAACAACCCTAATATTCCCCCCTTTAACAAAGTAATATTAAACAATTCATTAAAATTTCACTTTTGCACAAATAAAACCCTAATTTTAGTAGGACGTCACCCCTTTAGGGGACGTTTTGACATTTGGAGGAGGTCATTGGTGATGGAGGAGAGTAGAGAGGCTTCCCAAAGCCACATGTCAAGAATCCAACAACTTCCTTCATGATTAAGGCTCAAGCCCCTTCAAAACATCCAAGTGCCAATGTATGTCACCTCACCACCAAGCCCTAACCCCCCTAGATGATGCCATGCTAAAAAAAGAGATGTTTTTCCCCTTCTAGGAAAAACATCTGGCATGTGGGAGCTAGGATACATCGTCCAAGTCATCTTCAAGGCCTTTCAAGTTTGATCTTCCTCATTCGGCATTCGGGCCCTTGGCATCCACATGTGGGATCCAAACCCCATGGAAGCCCAAGCTAGGATTTTTCTTCCAAAACTGTCCACCAACTAGGTCCTACAAAGACAAACAAACATACCCTCCAAGGATCTCAAGTCATAACATCATGATAAGTGAATCCAATCAATAAATGAAACACCTAAGCATGTGCATCAAAGATCACTATATCAAACACTTAATTTCTCAAAGACCGCGACTTGTCAAGCCTGAATATGGGAGGGTTGACGAGGTGTCTTGTTGAGTAGATCTTTCCCTAGGTCAAGGAGAGTTTCCAAGAGATCCCTCTCCAAGCCATGTAAAGTGGGTGAGATGGTTGGGGTCAAGACTCAATGGTTATAAGGCTCATGACATGCAAGGGGTCGTAGTGTCTCATTCATGGGTGCCTTTGTAGAGGGTGTGTGGTACCTTCATCCGCAATGCACTTTTCCCAAGCCCATTAATTTCCATTATTTTATTCTTTCATAATTTTAAGGAGAGGTTGAAGGTCACTGCCCTGGTGTGGTGACCAAATAATGAAAATATCACCCACAAACACCTAGTGGAAATGAGAAGGTTGGCTTGTGATGAGACCCCCTTTCTCTCAACCATGCAACTGAGAGCCATTACCCTAGTTTGGTGACCAGATGATGGCAATGTCATACCACTAGGTATTCATGGACGCGATGGGCTGGCTCGTGATGAGACCTCCCATCCTTCAACTAACCTTTTAAGAATTCATTATTATATTGTGGGTCTCCTTTACTAAAAAATAATCATTTCACTGCTTTCTTGGGTGATCCCTGGGAAAAGCATCTGGAAGGTTCATACAAGGCTTTTATCTTTTACCCAACATCAATCCATCTGGGCCTTTAGCCCCTTCTTCCCATAGAATGAGGGACAACCCCTTCTTAGGTCAATACACCCTAAAATCCCAAGAGATAAGGAAATGGAGGGGAACAATGATGGAAAGCGGTAACTATGGTTGGGAATGATATGATGGCTCTTTAAGGGAGTTCCTAGTAGCAAACCCATCTGCAGGGAAGACCACTTACTACAACACAATATCAACCACCAAAGTGAAGCAGGGAAAAAGGCATAATGTCCAAGCATATATCATGAAATCTAGAGAAATCTAAGATACAACATACTCAACTGGATTAAATATTGAAATGATGCTCACCATAATACTGACTTGTACCTCATGGAGCAAGGCCTACTGCCTTCTAGAATCCAACTGATGTGGTGGATGCCATCTGGAAATCTGTGACAATATGTGAGATGGGTTTTCCAACTGTGAAAAAGGGGTATTGTTCTTCTTGTAGTCTCTCGACACTCCATATCTGCAACCTAAGGGCCTCGAGACATAATCTCCTTAGTTATCCACAAAATGGGGATAACATCGCCAAACACTTGGCATGCATCATCAATTTTTCGACATTTTACATACATATTTATAAGGTTATTACTCATAAAAATGAAATTCACAAATCCATGTTTGATGATGTGGGCATGAATGCTCTTACCTCCTGATAAGCTCCTCATGTTCTTACACTTCTACAATAAATCCACACAACTTCTGCCTACTTGGTTCA
This sequence comes from Picea sitchensis, assembly GCA_010110895.2. Classification (NCBI taxonomy): domain Eukaryota; kingdom Viridiplantae; phylum Streptophyta; class Pinopsida; order Pinales; family Pinaceae; genus Picea; species Picea sitchensis. The sequence continues at coordinate 54,751 of SNQJ01S0031109.1, forward strand.
TGTATTCCATGTCCTCATCTTCGTCATTGCAAAAATCCTCGCTAACTGTACTGATACCCACATGCTTGAAATAATTTTTCTTTGGATTCAAGAATTTAATGTTGGGAATTATGTTATGTTTTAGCAGCTTCATCTATGCCTCTTTTGTTTAGAAGTGAGATGTTGCATAAATGCCATATATTGGCTACCTCTTTGTGGCATAGGTTTAGCAAATTTGCCTCCTCACTATCCTCACTCTGCATACCTTGTAATCATTAAACCAAATTCCATTTAAACATATTATCAAACACTTTAAAAGCATCATTTATGTCCCCAAACCTCGTATACATAGTCACAAGTACATTCCCCATAGAGGCATACAAATCAATCCCAGTCCGAATAACATGGGCATGTATCAACTTCCCCTATTCAAGAGATTCAAGGCTAGAACATGAACTTATAAGGCTTGTAAATGTGAGATCATTAGTTGTTATGCCAGCCCATTGCATCCCTTTAAACCGTTTTGGAACCTCCTCAATCTTCCCTAGTTGGGAAAATGCAGAAACTAATGCAAACTAGGAAACCACATTTCTTTTAGGCATTTTGTCAAATAGTTCAGAGACCTGTGAACAATTTGACCTCTGCCCGCTGTGTTTGGCCCAAACAAGTCCAGTGTTGTAACTGGGCTCTGATACCACTTTGTAGTGTACCTGACCACCTCGGTGCCTATTGGGATGGCGGGGTTCACAATTTCCCTCTGAAATTACCCATAAATTCTCAATTCTGTATTGATAACATATTATCCCCTATCACATGGTTTAATTAAACATGTAGAATATGCATAACACATTAACAATTCAGGAATGCTTATATATACACAATGTAAGTTATTCAATAAGAATACATAAAATTAACACATAATTACACAATGTAACAATAAAGACACACGACACTTATCTTTTATGAAAGCATCGACTGGCTGTAGACCTCAGATGCTCCTCCTAGCCATAGACTAAGTTGCTCATAATCTCTCAGTAGTGAGTCACCCCCAATCTAGGGATATTATTCCACCAACACAAAGGGTCCCTAAGACAACTATGGTCCACAGTCAATACCAACAAGTCTGGGAAAGGGTACCAAACCTCACCAGTACTCCAACCTACAGTCTCTCATTCCCCATTAGCTCGCACAACCCATGGTAGTGTGCCCCCTTCTCCGCATAGTGGTCCCTCAGGCTACACCACTACCCTTCCAGGGCTCCAGCACAGGCCGACCAAGAAGTCTTAGAGCACTGTGGATTTGGGAGTTATATATTCCCTCAAAGGTCTCCAAGTACCCTCCAGACCCCCACACCAGGGAACCTATCCCCACACTTTTCCCTCCAGGGCTCCAACCTTTTCCAAGGAAACCCAAGGAAAATTTCTTTGTAGTTTGGGTAACCATCTCCCCTAGAGAAACTCATGTAGTTAATGAAATGAATAGCATGGAGAATTAAACCAAATTCGCCTTTTAAATATGCATGTGTCATTTTTATATTATATTATTATATAATATAATAATATAAAGGCTTAGGGAATTATTATACTATATTTTCTTAGCCTCCTTGGCTTAAGCTCTCTTTACCTAGCCCTTAGCTCCCTTTCCCACTTGTGGAGTCTTATCCCCCCGTACTCTTTTCATCCCTTGGTCTGCAACCGTGGTGTTACTTTTATTAATTAGTGCATATGTATAATTTATAATACAATCTCTCTAGCCTTTGATCATCTTTACAGGCACTCCAACCCGGACACACTATCTCACCAGCCTAAGTGTCATATGTACAATATATTTACAATATGGGTATCAAGACAAGGTATTACATTAGAGGAGGGCATTGAACCCTAGATGGCATGGGCACACTTGGGTGCTTTCATGGAGTCTTGTACTTGACTTGAGGATGCTTGGGTTGAAGAGTTATCATGTAGGTGTTGTTGACCCAGAGGAGCACAAGGCTTAGGAATGTTGGAGCTTTGGAGGCTTGTGGAGGTGGAGCATTGGACACATCTCACAGAATGTTTAGCCTTCCTTATTGGACGTGCATGCCTTAGAATTTAACATGTGTCACATAGAGTTGGAGTGATCCACATGTGGACCTATATCGTGTAGAGTTAGGTTGCTTGTAATGGACTAGGTCCACTTTATATTGTTGGCCTCCCTCATCTCTCATATAAATAGAGGAATGAGATAAACAATTGTTCATACTTGTATTTGTTCATTGTTGGAGATCACATGTTTCAATTAGAGATGCGCCCTAGCATGGTGCGCCCTCCTCACAAGTTGCCCAATCCACTGAAATGAAGTTCCCTAGCTACTGGAAGCTCTGATGGAGAAAGCCTCACATGCAAATTTGAATCTGTGTTGTAGCTCTCCATTGAAACTGTCCTCAAAGTAATCTGACCACTGCAAGTCCTCCCTGCTATAAGTGTGCCCTCCTCACCAAGTGCACCCTCCTCTAGGAAAGATCAACTCCCACAAATAAATGAGGGTCTATGCCTCCTGACTACCTCCATGAATAGGGGCGCCCAAGATTTCGTCAAATCTAGCATCCAACCTCATCCTCATGCTCTTCCTCAAACTCTCCAAGTGAGAAACTGAATGAATGAGCTCCTCTTTACCCTTTGTGCCCCTCTTGAACCTCTATAAGGAAACCTAAGTATTGGATGGATGAGATCATCCTATCTCATCTCCAATATAAGGTTGAGATCATCCCATAATAATCTCACTCAAAAACCCACTTTGGGTTAAGTTCCCTAAGTTCACTTTATGTCTTCTAATTCACCCACAAAGTGAATTAATAGTCATTTAGGCTAAAATGATCAAATTTCACTTTTGACTTAAATCTCCTAAGTCAAAGTGAAATCAAACATAAAGTACAAGGAACAAAGTACATAGTACTTCCCACGTGTGTTTAGAAGCTCACAAACACAAGGGGAACACTTCTTAAGGTACACAAATCTCAACACTCCCTCTTATCGAGGAAAGTGTTTCTCACCAAGCCCATCTTGTCTCTGAAGTAGACATGTTTTCCCCTTGGTAGGGCCTTGGTGAGGATGTCTGCAATCTTCTCGTCAATCGATATATACTGTAACTATAATACCCCTCTCTGAACCCAATATATGATGAAGTGATATCTGATCTCAATGTGCTTCGACCGGTCATGGAAAATTGGATTCTCAAAGAGTTTGATACAACTATGATTATCGCAATGTGTGACGGTCGGTGGAAACTCTTGACCAAATAATCCTACTAGCATCTTACTAAGCCAAATGGCCTCGCAACTAGCCTGTCTGGCTGCCATGTACTCTGCCTCGACGGAACTCAAAGAAACTGAATTCTGCTTCCAACTGAACCAAAAAATAATTCCTGACCCTAAACCAAAGCAACACCTTGAGGTGCTTTTCCTGTCAGTAGCACATCCTGTCCAGTATGAGTCAGTGTAGCCAACCAAACTGACCCCATCACCTCTAATATAGTCCAGGCCAAAATAAATTGTCCCAAAAATGTACCTCGACACATGTTTTTCCCCAATCCAGTGAACACTCCTCGACTCTACCATATGTTGGCTAAGAGTGTTCACGACAAAACAAATATCTGGTCTAGTGTTGACCAGATACATAAGTGAACCGTTCAACTTCCTATAAACTGTAACATCTACCAAATGGGAATCTGAAGCACTAAGCTTCTTCCAGTTGGTAACCATGGGTGTCAACATAGGTCTGCAGTCCTCCATCTGAAATCTGCTCAGAATATCTGCAACGTACTTCCCCTGCCCGAGAAATATGTGTCCCTCCTCCTACCATACCTCCATACCCAAAAAATCATGCATCAACCCAATATCACTCATCTCAAACTCTGATGCAAGTCCCAACTTGCACTCAACTATGAGATCCTCTGCTCCTGTGATGAACAAGTAATCCACATACATAATGAGAATGCGTGTGTCCTCACCTCTAATGATGTAGTAGAGGTTAGGATCAAAATCGCTCTTCTCAAAGCCCATCTGAAGCAAGTGTGTGTCAATACGTGAATACCAATCTCTGGGAGCTTGCTTCAGACCATAAAGTGCCTTTCTCAAAAGGAACACGTGAGACTCCCTCTCACTCACCTTGAACCCCTGTGGCTGCTCAATGTACACCTCCTCCTCTATAAATCCATTTAGAAATGCAGTCTTCACATCCATATGATGTATGCTCCAACCCATCTCCGTCGTTATGGTAATACTACTCATGATCAAGGTGTATCTCGCAACTGGTGCAAATGTCTCATCATAATCGACTCCCTCTATCTGACAAAAGCCTCGCACTACAAATCCGGCCTTATGTTTCTCTATGATACCATATGTAGCATACTTGGTTTTGTATAACCACCTGGAAGTCACAATTGACTTCCCCACTAGCCTCAGAACCACCTCCCAAACATCGTTGCGCATAATGGAGTCATACTCCTCCAGCATGGCCTCTCGCCAAACCTCCTGGTCCACTGCTTGAACAAATGTCTGTGGCTCAATATCTGAGATACTCGTCACTAAATCCAAATATGATCCAAGTCTCACTATAGGTCTACTCTCTCTGAACTATCTCTTGGGCTCTCCTACGTTCTCCTTGGCTTCCTTCAGGGTATCCTGAAACCATCTAGGTCTCCTCTTCCCTGAAGTAGTGAATGGAGAAGTAAGATCTCCTTGCCCAAGAGTATCATCCTGAGGTCTAGTCTCAATACTCTGAGATCCTGAAGCCTCTGCCCCCTTTGACTGAACACCCTCTGACTATGAACCTGAAGCTTTGCAAGGGACCCAGTCACCCCTGAAATTGACGTAACAGAAACCCGAGGCTGTGCTCCTTCTGAGACATCAATCGGTGCCTCAACATCATCCTCCACACTAACTCTCGACTCAAGAGATCTCTGAAAAGACCTACCCTCCTCAAATATGACATCTCTGCTCACCATCACTCTCCTTAGTGATGGAATGTAGATACAGTAGGATTTGGAGACCTCTGAGTATCCAACTAGAATCCCTTGCTAGGCTGTGGGGTCTAGCTTTGTCCTCTTCTCTGAGGGGACATGAGAATAGGTCAAGCACCCAAAAAATCTTGATGTGCTCGACATCGAGCCTCCTACCAGTGAAGGCCTCCTCAGTAGTCATCTTCCCTAATATCTTGTGGGTATTCTTGTTCCGAAGGTAAACTATAGTAGCACTCGCTTTTGACCATAGGTAAAGAGGCAAAATCTGATCATTCAACATAGATCTCGCTACACCTGTGATCGCTCAGTTCTTCCTCTTGGAAACCCCGTTCTGTTGGGGGTTGTAGGGTACGATCATATGTCTTCTGATCCCAGCATGGGCACATAATTCTATAAACTAAGTGGAGGAATACTCTCCTCCATTATCAGACCACAAGACCTTGATCTTCTTTCCAGTTTGGTTCTCCACAAGAGCTTTGAACTCTTGGAACCTCTTGAAGACCTCACTCTTGGCCTTCAAAAAATAGATCCAGGTCTTCCTTGAGTAGTCATCATTGAATGCAAGATATTACTCACGACCACTCAAGGACGCACGAGACATGGGCCCACACACATTTGTGTGTACTAAATCCAGTATACCAGCTGACCTGGTGTCACTACTGGGGAATGAGGCCTTGGTAAAATTACTAAGCGCACACCCTCTGCAAACATCTTGATGCTCTGTACTGATCTGTGGCACTCCTGTCACAACCTCTCTCAGTCCTCCAATATCCCCATGATGAAGGTGAGCCATCCTCCGATGCCATAACTCACATAACTATCTGTTGTTGTCGTTGCTCACTGCCAAGGCATGAAGAGGATGAAAAATTAATTTGAACAGTGTCCCATCCCTCACTCCAATCACCTGTCCTGAGGTGAGAGAGGACCCCATAGGGTGTATGAAGACATATTTCCTTTTGAAGGACACTTCAAGACCTCTATCCTGGAGGGTGGAAATTGAAATCAAATTATTCTTTAGCCCAGGGACATATAGAACATCCCTGAACAATATAGGTGGCATGTCGTCTCTCTGAAAGGTAACAATGCCAATCCCATCAACTCTAACCAAGGAGTCATCATCGAGAGAAATCTCCATCCTGACCTATGTGTCTCTGAGATCAGTCAAATGGTCTCTCACTCCATTCATATGGATTGAAGCCCCGCTATCAATATACCAGATACTGGGTGTCGCCTCAACTGAAGTGCAACATATGAGGAAAGGACAATCTCTCTCAAACAAAGTCTGAAACTATGCCTCCTCTTTTGTATCTGCGATACCACCCCTCTTCTTCTTCCTGTTGGGATATTGTCCAACATAGTGCCCCATCTTCTTACAAACAAATCACTTCAATTTTCTCATATCTCTCTTCTGCCCACTACTGCTCTCTCCTCCCTGTGGAGGGGCCCCAAACTTGGGACCCTGTCGACCTCCTTTGTCGGTCTTCTTCTTGCCCTTTGTCTAAAGAGAAAGATCCTCATCACCTTGCAATGTCTGCTGCTGTCTATAAGTCTCTGATGTAATTCTAGTCTCCTCCTGAATGAAATCATCCCACATCCTCTCCCAAGTGAGCATAATCTCTCTAGAAACAATGCCATGAACAAATGGACCCCATGGTTTGGTGAAGTTGTTTAAGGTTGTCCTCGCCATAGAGTCTGGGTCCACTACCTCTCTAACGACTCCAAGCTCATCTCTGATCTGGGTTTATCGGCCAAGGTAAGAAGTAACCGACTCATTCTTGAGCATTTGAATGCCCCTGAGTCGATCATACATAACCATCTTTCGGTTCTGGTTAGAGATCTGGTAAAGCTTGCAAAGAGATGCCCACATATCAAATGCATATTCTTTCCCAATCAAGTGGGGAATGATGTGATCCCTCACTGCATCACACATCATCCTCTTTTCCTTGTTGTTCCTCTTCCAAAACTCTGCTAACAAGACGGGAACAATAGCAAGAGGAACAACAATAGGGGCCTCAACTATATCCCATAATTCGAGGTCCTCTAAGACAAAGACGATCCTGGCCTTCCGAGGAGACCAGTTGCTAGCTCCAGCTAGCCTATCCTCAACACGCATCTGAGATGCTAACATCACTGCCCACTGCACTCAAGATGATGCTACAACTACAAAGGAATGCTGCCTCACTCCTGTCAACACATGTGTGAAAAGAGGAAAACAAACAACGACCTCACTCCTAGAAATATAGGTGTGAAAATAGGTCGTAAAAAATCAGCCTCACTCCTAGAAAGTAGGTGTGAAAAGAGGCTGACAAAATTTCCACCAACTGTCCTACAACTCTCCACAAAAATTCTTCGAACAAGATGCCACTAAACTCTGTCAATGGCTGTGCACAAAATCTGCCCAAAAAATGTCTAGAACAGTCCACAAAATGTCATCCAAAACTCAACAAAAATAAGCCACCAAGCTCTGATACCATGAATATTTTCCAAGTCCTAACAAGATGCCAAATAGGTCTGTCTTTGACCTCAAGTTGGCTCTAAGTTTCAACTGTCAAACAAGGGTTTGTTGTTGTTTTATAACAACAAACTTTTCAATAACTTCTTTGTTGTTTTGTTATGGTTACATAGGCCATTTAGGTGCTCTAGCATGTAGTTTTTGTCACCAATATGTTAGCACATGCATACCATAAATTATGTAACACACCTAGAGATATTTACTGCTGAAATAATGTTGTTCTAAACACTAGAATTCATGAAAATGAACACATGTATTTTTGGTCAACATGACCCTGGATAAACCCCCCCGAGGGAAAACCAGTTCGGAATATGAGTGTATATATGTGGAGAATAGAAGGTGGAATACAAAAAGTACATGAAAGAAATGAACTTGATACAATAGCATCTTGACTCAAGCTGCAACACAAGTCCAAGAGGTAGAGATGCGCCCTCCTCACAAGTTTCCCAATCCACTTAAATGAAGCGCTCTAGCTGCTGGAAGCTCTGATGGAGAAACCCTCAAACACAAATTTGAATATGTGTTGTAGCTCTCCATTGAAACTATCCTCAAAGTAATCTGACCACTTCAAGTCCTCCCTACTATAAGTGTGCCCTCCTCACCAAGTGCACCCTCCTCCAAGCAAGATCAACTCCCACAAATAAATGAGGGTCTAAGCCTCCTGGTTATCTCCATGAATAGGGGCGCCCAAGATTTCCTCAAATCTAGCATCCAACCTCACCCTCATGCCCTTCCTCAAACTCTCCAAGTGAGCAAATGAATGAATGAGCTCCTCTTTATCCTTTGCGCCCCTCTTGAACCTCCATAAGGAAACCTAAGTATTGGATGGATGAGATCATCCTATCTCATCTCCAATATAAGGTTGAGATCATCCCATAATAATCTCACTCAAAAACCCACTTTGGGTTAAGTTCACTAAGTTCACTTTATGTCTCCTAATTCACCCACAAAGTGAATTAATAGTCATTTAGGCTAAAATGACCAAATTTCACTTTTGAATTAAATCTCCTAAGTCAAATTGAAATTAAACATAAAGTACAAGGCACAAAGTACATAATACTTCCCACATGTGTTTAGAAGCTCACAAACACAAGGAGAACACTTCCCAAGGTACACAAATATCAAAAGGCACAAAGCCACCTCCGAGCACCTTAATCTTTGACATAAAGAAATATTCTAGGAAGCCACACTAGAACCAACAGATATCTAAGAGAGCGCACTTTCGCCAAGGGTGGTGCACAAGAGAAAGTACCAGAAATACTAAAAAAGATGAATTCGTACAACTATAGCTACTGTTGCTCCTCCTCCAAACTTGCGCACTGTTTCTGGTTTCCTAAGTGAGAGTGCGTGAACAAATGAGCCAATACGTCCTCTATTTATATTAATCTGTCCAGTCACTTTTCTGGCTGGGCCGACCTGACTTTCTGGTAATTATATTTTTTGTTTATGTTTTTCCTGTGAGGCCGACTTGTCTTCCTGGAGGATAATACATTAATATTGTATATTATGTTGAGCCGACATGTCTTCTAAGGTTTTCACACATATGTTTAGGGTTTCTCTTGCTTCCAGAATATTCCATTCTACTCAAAGGTTACATATGGAGGTTAATACCTCCCACAACTACCATAATATCAACACTCCCTATTAGCTAGGGAGGTATTAATGGTCTCACACACATCCATCCATCTTCACATGGAATGGGAAAGAATCACATAGTATTGTAGACCATTCTACGGGTAACATCATTATAGATCAAGTCACGAGTATCATCATCACTATCAACGTCATTTGGTAGAAATCTGGCATAAAAACATATCGTCGTACTTTTTTTTGGTATTCTTCTGTCATAGAAAATATCACAATATCCATGAGCCTCATTTAGCTATATTGATGATCCATCTCCACCACCATGTGTCTAGCACCTCGGGTCATTCTTGTCCTATGACAAGAATCATGACCTCATCGGAGTCACATTCACCTCATAGTTGATCCTCTCATAGGATCACTCTGTGAATGAATTTAGCTCGATGCTATCAAACATGTGTGTCTAGCACCTCAGATCGTTCTTGTCCAATGACAAGAATTATGACCACATCGGAGCCACAAACACCTCATGGTGATCCTTTGATAGGATCACTCCATGCATTCATATCGATGCTATCGGACACGTGGAATTGCACCTCAAGCACCTCGAGTCTTCAGTCCGTTGAAGATTACGTTGGGGCACATCTACTCAGGATGTAGAAGTTACCTATCTCCCCTGGTTTACAGCCCAATTCCTGTGGAGATAGAGTCGACCTGATGCTTATCGGGGCTATTCACCTACTCGTGAGTTAACTACTCACCTACTCATGAGAGTTTCAGGGCGCGATGCAATTCACACATAGGAGATCTAGTAGCAACTCGAATCTTCAGTCTGTCGAAGATAACATCTGGGCCTATTCTCACATGATCTGTCTGATCAATCTTGGAATATCGACATGATGCTGCAATCATCAACACTCCCCGAGGGAAACATTTTCATTCATGCCAAGCTTGTCCTAGACAAAGACTTAGTGCAAAAGTCATCTATCTACTCATTTGTGGATATGTGATGGAGCCTCACTGCTCCTTCCTGCACCATATCTATGATGAAGTCCTGCAAGATCCTTAAAAAATACACCCTACTTCATATCTTGTATCACTGGCTATGATATATGACTGGGTGCTATAGATATCTTATTCCCTACTTTTCTGGAAATCCTACTCGATCCCAAGCTGAAGTAGCACCCCAGGTGCTAGATATGTCTTCTGCACTTCCAATACACAAAATGTATATCCTGGCATCCATACTTCATCATCGAAGATCAATCATATCTATCTGTACAACATATGTACCTTCATGTTCTGTTGTAACCCAATAATACGGTCATGGCTCAACCATATACTGGCACAAGGTGCTCTTTGCAAAGCAAATGTCTATCCCATCACACAACTTCCTCAGATGTGTCGTCATATGTGTGGCCATGGACTTCCTGTCCATCATGTTAAACCTCTTCAGTATCCTAACTGAAGATCTCATTTGGTGCCAGCCACACTTCCAATCCGATCAAGATCCTTCATCTCAAACTCTAAAATAAACTTTCTCCATCTAAGAGAATCCTCAGACCACGCTTCCATCTGTTGCAAGACCCTTTGCATTCTACGAAGTGTCAAAAAACTATGTTGGCTTCTTCTTGATCACTGACTCCCTCTCATATTTATCTCTTATGACCTGCCCAAAACAAGAAACAAGAACAACAAAATCTCCATGGTATCCTCCATGGAAGATATCTCGCCTAGAGTATAAGACAGTAACCAAGAACATCTCCTAAAGGAGATCAAATTCCTTTCGTAAACAATAAGCATTTACATAAGAACAAGAATATATCCTAGAGAGGAGAACAACAAGTATATCTATAGTATTAATGGGTTAGTATAATCATCATAACTTCAATAGATCAAGATGCAACATAAGATCATAATAATGCCATAACAACCTGAGACATATCATTTTTTAAATAATCAAACCTGGAGTCTTCATTGCTAGGGAGGGTGTGCTTGTTCCTATGAATGTATTGAATTCACTACTTGGACCAAGTCTCTTGTACATCCCCTGCAAACACACTCATGCTTTGTTATATGATATAACTTGAAAATAATATACAAGTGCATACCTTTGAAATTTGTAGTATTGTTCAGCTTGTCTTATAATCTGAAACTTGACACCATCTTGACAAGAACAGGTTAGAAACTCAATAAAAAAGGTTCAATTATTAGAACAAGCTAGAAACCCTAAAAATTCAACTTTGACTACAAAAATCAATTCTGACCAAAAGTCAACCTTTGACTTTGACCAGTCAAATTTTGACTTTGACCCAAAAACTCAAACTTGACGTTTTTGTTGGATGAGAGCACCAGAGGGTGCGCTATGCTAGGGCACACTAGAATACCCAAAAATTAGGTCCAATGCTTCACTGAAAGTTCCTAATAAATTAGGTTTAGGGTCTGTTGCAGCTGCAAAATCATAAACCCTAGTTGCAACTACAACTGGTGCTACAATGAGCTTGACAAGGAACTCTCGATCTACCTTCCAGTGGTTAGATTGTTCTGAAGGTAGTGTGGGCCCATAACCTGTTAGAACAATGTTGATGTGCTCGTTTGACCATAGCCACTTCTACACCATTGTCACCCAACCATAGCCACAAAGCCACCTCCGAGCACCTTAACCTTTGGCAGAAAAAATGATTCTAGGAAGCCATACTAGAACCAACAGATAACCAAGAGAGTGCACTTTCTCCAAGGGTGTCACACAAGAGAAAGTACTAGAAAGACTGAACAAGATAAAACCATACAACTGCAGTCATTGTTGCTCCTCCTCCAAACTTGCGCACCGTTTCTGGTTTCCTGAGTGAGAGTGAGAGAACAAATGAGCCAAGACATCCTCTATTTATATTAATGTGTCCAATGAATTTTTTGGCTGGGCCAACCTTACTTTCTAGTAATTATATTTTATGTTTATCTTTTTCCTGTGAGTCTAACTTGTCTTCCTGGAGGATAATACCTTAATATTATATATTTTGCTGAGCCGACATGTCTTCTAGGGTTTTCACACATATGTTTAGGGTTTCTCTTGGTTCCGTAATATTCTATTATAGTCAGAGGTTACATTTGGAGGTCAATACCTCCCACAACTACCATAATATCAACATTGATGAATCCTACAAGGGGAAAAGAAGCATTGCATCTTGTAGCTCTTATGAGAGAAGAAGAGTAACAATTGGAATGTAGTGCTTCTTGGCATGCTTGTTATGGAGAAGAGAAGGACACATCTTGTACATTTGTCGGATGCAAGTGTAGGTGCCAAAGAGGTCTTGCTAGTGATTGTGCAAGATTGTTGAGGAACTTTGGTGGAGTGACTTGCTTTGGTTAGGATTGAGTCCTAGTTGGGAGGAGTAGGTGGCCATGGTTTACTTATGGTTTCCCTAGGTAGGGTTTGGAGAGCTTGACTTGTCCCATCTTTGTGATAAAACTATGGTATGTACTTTTACTTCATTTCTTGCATATATATGAAGTTTGTGTCTATCCAAATATTGTGTACTTACATATTTTATTTTCAGCTTATGTTATTTTCTTGATTTGGTAGATTCTAGCACTTGTTTCTTGATTTGGTAGATTCTAGCACTTGTTTTTCATGTTGATTCGACATAACATATAGTTGAATTTTTTAAGTGATATAACACAAATATTGAAGTCAAAATAGTTGATTTATTGTTGTTATAATATATTGTAATAAGATAATTCAAACCTATTATATGCCTAGAAAAGTGTGTCATGAGGGTTGTAGTAATGTGGTATTGAAATGCACTTGTATGCTATTTATGTTCTTAGGCTACTATGTGAAATCAAGTTTAAGAGAATTAAAACATTTCAACTATAATTTAATATTTTAGATTGGCCTCAAGGTTGAAATTTCATGGGTTATAGATATGGGAAACCTCATGATTGAGGTGAAACTTCTGAATTGACATTAATCACATAGTTTAGATTTCTACAAAGTATCACTTTCATTTTATCACATGTTAGTAATTTGAGGAAGGAGAAGAAGGAGAATTTACCCTCTTTAACACTTTTATTATTCAAGTGAGAAGGAGGAGCACAATCTCTTTCTTATACTTTTGTATTTCTGGTGAGGAGGATAAGGAGCACCTTTCATTTATCACACCATAGTAATTTGAGGGAGGAGGAGATGGAGCATTGGCCATTTCTTACACTTTTTTAATTCTAATGAGGAGGAGAAGGAGCAATGACCCTTTCTCACACTTTATTAATTCAAGGGAGGAGAATAAGGAGAACTAACTCTTTCTCACACTTTTGTATTTAGAGGGAGGAGGGAAAGGATTATCAACCCTTTTTTTCACTTTTGTAATTAAAGTGAGGATGAGAAAAAGAATGTTCATGTTTACACACTTTAGTAATTTTAGGGAGGAGAAGGAGCATTGACCCTTTTCACACTTTTTTCATATGAGTGAGGAGAAGAAGGACTGTTGACCCTTTCTATGACTTTTGTAATTCAATCAAGGAAGAGGAGGAAACGCTTCAATTTTTCACATGTTAGAAATTTTATGGAGAAAGAGAAGGAGCACCAACCCTTTCTCACACTTTTTTAATTCAAGTGGGGAAGAGAAGAAGCACGAACCATTTCTTACACTTTTGTAATTTGGGGGAGGAGAAAAAGGAGAATTATCCCTTTCTCACACTTATGTAATTAGAGTGAGGAGAAGGGGTACCTTCGTTTTGTTACAAATTCATAATTTGTGGGTGACTATGATAGGGATGAGGTGTTACTATTCCTTTTGAAATTCAATCTAAACTATGATATAGATGAGGGTGATTGTGGTTAATGCTTTGGCTCCCCAATCTTATAACTTCATGTAATTTTCATCTTGAAACATTTTTTCGTCGAAGTCCTCCATGTAATTTATGGTATTTCATTGGTCTTGTACCATTAAATGTTTAACATTTTATATTTGTAATAAGGTATTCATACCATAATGCAAAAGATGCAATGGCACACTTAGGATCATCTTATAAACAATTACCCATTCTTCAAGTATCTTTGGAGGATTTTTATGTTGTTACGTATCTGCATTGGTTTCTAGAGGTTGTTGAGCTAGAGAATGGTTACCGAGATTGTACATTCACAATTAAATCATAGATGATGTCAATTCCATAGGAATTGTTCTAATCTAAAAATTGTGAATGAAATAAACTTTTGAGTAAATATGAAGCAATTGCTCAAGCTAAATAAATTGGGACCAATGTGAATGATTGTGCTATACAAAAAAACACTTTTCATGCCATATTATATCAAAAACATCATATGAAATCCTTAATAGAAAGGAAAGACATTCTTGCATACAAGTATGAATGGATGTTGAGTAACTACAATGAAAATTCATACACAATATATGTTAAAGCAATACATAATGAGGTTCAAACTATTTTGAAGGGTGTATACCTTAAGAAACAAATATCATCTATTGTGAATTACTTGAATATGAAAAAAGAGTCCAATCATAATTTTGGTGTAAATCTAACATATTGGAGGCATAGATGTACACATAGTTTAGATAAGGATATGAGAAATTCCTACTTCAAACCCTTGAAACAGACTTGTTAAGGCCTCAACATATTCCCCAAGCTAGTGGTCTTGGGGCCCCTCCTAAATATTTTCCAGCTCAGATCCTTTTGGTCGTTGCGCCCATTAGCTAAGCTCTCTTGATTTTTAACTGTTAAACATTTCCTATTTGACTGGATGATTGATATCTAATTGGCTCTTGTTGTGAGTTGTGTCATGTTGCAATCATGATTTTGTGTGGTAATAGTCTTATCAAGTTTGTTTGTGTCGCAAGCAGTTTCATTGTGCGCATCATACTTGCATGTATTTTTGGCACCTCTTGGTTCTTTGACTAACCCTGACCATGAAAGTGTCATTTATCGTTTTGTGGGTTGATTGTAGCATCTATATAAGCTGGCTCTGAATTTATTTTCAGAAAAGGGTTGGTAACTCCTACCAATTACTCGGTATCAAGTGCTCCAAATGTGAGTTGGTTGTTTTCACAAGATAACATCTCTCAACTACTGATGGATGAATTCAGTTTGAATGGATAGATTGAAAGCCTACATAACACAGATGTCATAGTAATTGACATAACTGAATTCAGGTAAAGCAGCGACAAGAATGAGGCCCAAACTTTTATTAAAAAAATGCTTTTGCTCTTAATTTTGGGTATTGGTCGAAGCAAACTTTTCACCTCCAAAGCAGGGCTACTATATGTTTTGTGAGAATACGAATCCAACACCACTAATGGAATTGAAATCCGAGGTCCAGAAGTGCCAAAACGATCTCCTAGAATTTCATGTCAAACAAATCTCATTAATCGTGAAACCACTAAAATGTTTGAATAAAATTGCAAGTTATCTCATCTCAAACCTCTCCCTATGCTCGTTGCATCACAAAAAAAGTGACATCTCAATAAGAAGTCGTATGGATAAATTATGGACCTTTTAAGTTTGGTTAAGTTGCACCAAAACCCCCCTTTTTCAACATTATTAAACAACGACCATCCTTTTTCAATCTGAATGGCAATCAAATACCATTTCAATGTCGTTACAAGAGGCAATCAAATACCATTTCAATGTCGTTACAAGAGGTCAATATACTAAATATGGTCGTTTGGTTTTCATCAAATTTAAAACAAATCTTATTTAATAAAGTAGGGATTTACGTTGCAAAACATATGGAGAAAAAGACAAAGATGAGGTGGAGGGGGTTCAAAACCATTCGATCCCCACTCTCTTAATGCATGTCGACGTTCTCACACATTGATGACATTTCAAAATATCGGATCCTCCTTGCTTCTTGATGTATGGGTGGCCTCCAAACATTTTAAATCCTTTTTGACTCCCAATACATCGGTACTCTTCACACATTCCTATTTCATTTGTGCTCAGAAGTATTGATGTTGGCCCCTTAAGCTATTCATGGCTTCATTTTGAGACCCGATTTTGTCTAACATGGATGAATAAACTGTAAGCCAGATTCCAACCAATATTTAGGAGTGGGAGAGAATGAAAACGTTTGTGGTCATGCCAAGAAACTTAGGGTGTACTACCCCAGACATTGGCGGGGAGCGCAACCCAGCACATCGGGTAGAACCTAGCTCCCAGTTTTGGTTTTTCCATAAATTTTGACTCCAAGCTTCGTTTCACGTTCTCCTTATACTGTTGGAAAGGTCTCGCCAAGCTCTATAATCTATTAGTTATAGTTTTCAGAAGATTCCTCATTATTTGTCCCATATTCTCAATTTTAAATACCGACGTACAATCAACAACCCAATAACACAACATTCCAATGGGGATGTCCATGAAATCACCATAAAAGAGACCAAAGATCAAACTCAAGGAAGTAGACCTGAACTTCTCACTTAGTTGTCAATTAAATTTTATATTTTTAAATGTAGATTTTAAAAGTATGACTTAAAGTTTCATGCATTGACAAACTCATGTATTTTGTGGTAAATGGCACCCAGGTACAAGTACTGAAAGAGTATTATACACTGGAATATAAATACATAGTGTGTGAGGGAGTAGACTATAGAAACATGTGTTGGAGGCAGGCTGAAGCGGAAAAGCAAGGCGTTTTTGGGAAAGAAACCATGCATGAGGAAAGCGATAGTTGGAAGGAAGAACAACACACGCGAATGAAAAAGACCTAACGACTGTTGGCCCTCGACCAAGTTTTGAGGAAACGTTGGTCGTGTTTGACCATTTTTGGGACTTTGACAGGCTGGTCGAAGATGGAGTGCCTAGGTGAAGCGGAGATCGCGGGATCTCACTCATTTTGCGGGCTTTTTGGGCTTCTAGGGTTTATGTAACGGGTATGGGATGTCGGCCCATGGGTTTACCCATGTTTAGGCCTCTTTGTAAATGTATAAATAAGTAGCTAAACGATGTAAGAAGTACTAGAATTGGCTTAGTGCATGACTAGTTGGCTTCATGCTAAGAGTATGTTAAGACTTGCAGAGCTAAGTGCAAGTGATTGTAAGAGGCTTTGTGCACAGACTGTGTAAGGCTTTGTGCTAGTGAGGAGTTGGCTTGGTCCTTGACCTAATTCGGGGAAGGAGGATCTGGCGAGGTGCGCACAGATCTCCTGTCCTTTGCGGAGTTGGCTCTGTGGCTTTGTGCACAAGAGCGGAAGAATGTAAGAAGCTTGAAGACTAATAAAGAAGAAGAAGAATATTGGTGGACGTAACCCCACACTGGGGTGAACCACGTATATCCTGTGTAGATGTGCTTAGTGCAATGTTGTTTATATTGTTTATGTATTTATCTGCTTAGTGCACTGATATTGATGTATGATAGATAGATCTATGAATGTTTAGTGCTTTATGTATGATGAATTTCATATCTGATTTAATGCTATGTGCTAAGAGGTTTTACGGGTTAGATCTTGATTGTTACTGCACTGATCTGTAATAAGGGTTTAACCTGCGATGTGAATAAGGATCAAGAACTCATGCATATAATTGGTTAAGTGCTATGTTAAGTGTTGAAATCACAGATTTGTGTCCCAGCTAGGTTGTAGACACCTGAGTCCTGCAACCCCCTCTGTTTCTACCTTGAGTGAGACTTCATCTGCTTTGCAGGTGTTGCCGAAAGGGATGATAGTTAGGGTTTTGTTGGTGTGTTGTTGAAGCGTTGAACCCTAGGTTTGCCCCTGTGCCAAAAAATGGTTCCGTTTTCGGGACCCTGAAACTGTAATTGTTGGGAACTGAATAAAAGAGAAAGCTCTGTGCGTAGATCTGTTGTTGTAGTGTGCAGTATTCTACTTGACTTGCGAAGCTCTGTGCTAAGAAAGGAACCTAATATGAAGAAAATAGGTAAGATCTTAAAGCTTTGTGCTTTGGTAAAGGTAAGATAAATGGAAATTTTTGCTTCGAAAGTATGAATCTAGGTATGTTTGATAGATTTTGTCCTAGTCTGAAAACTAGGGCACAACTAGAAGAAAGATTTGATCTGAATAAATTTGATAGAGATAGTGAAAGATATGTTTTTTTTTTTTTTAATACTGGGGGAATAGGAAACTCATGGTTCTCGTACTCGCATGACACGGGGTCGATACCCATCCACTACCACTATAACCCCAGGTGTGCCACACAACCTGCAAGCATGGAGCACAAGTAAATTGGGGTGATAATCAAACTTTAGACCTCCTTTACATGTTTCCTTCTATTTACACGACACTTGCCAATCGGTCTACACCCCTACGGGCGATAGTGAAAGATATGTTATTCCTATGCATAGAAAGAATTTTTGGACTAAAAAGTGGATGCAGGAACCTAGAAAGAATTTTTGTAGATTGCAGGTCCATCACTATGATCCCAGTGCGTAGTACAAGAAAGGTTGGGGATCGTTTAAAAGGAGAGGATTGACACTGTGTTATAACTGTAGAAGACCGGGACATCTTGCTAAGGAATGCCCTAGTACAGGTCCTATTTGTCTCTGTTGTAAATCTATTGGTCACGAAGTTGAGGATTTCCCTAGAATGATTGCCAAAGTTGAAAATATGAACATGAGACAAGAAAACTATGAAGAAGGTCAAGAAACTAAGGATATGCTAGAGAACCAGAAAGAATCAGAGACTATGTTATTACAGCTGAAAGAAACACTGAATGATCATAGAGACAACAATTTACCAGAGATCTTAACAGAGAAGCAGTGCATAGAAACAAGAATAGGAGACTTCAACATAGACTGTGTCTTGGATGAGGAAACACATGTGAATATTATGCCAGAAAGCACTTGGGAAATTTTGGGAAAGCCTGCTATGGTTCCTTCACTAGGAAGGATATGATTGTTTAAAGGAAAGATGATAACCCTATGTGGAAGAGTTACTAACGTACCTATGATTTCCCATGGAAAATCGACCGAAGAAGAATTTGAAGTCACTAAGTTTGTTGAGAACAACGCTCCTTTTTCACTTTTGTTAGGAAAGACTTGGATTGAGAAGGACCAGATCCAAAGGAAAGCAAAGGAGGAAGCTACAGAACAGAAAAAACAAGAATTAAGGGACTTCATGGCTAGAAAAACAGAGCAACTAATACAAGAACAAGAGGATAAGTCGAAGCAACAGAGGGCCAGAGAATTAGCTGTTGAAGTTGAAAGAACACAAGAAGGCTTAAAGAACCCGTCCATGCAGGAAAAAAGTGCATCCACCCTGGAAATAGTAGGAGAAGAGGTATTACCTTTGAACCCTTTGAAAGACCCTCAGCAGTGCGAAGTTACTACGCTAAGAGAAGATACAAATAAGAATGGAAAGAGGAATCTAGAGACTCAAATCACAGGAAAAAAGGCAAGAAATCTCAGTAAGAAGAAAGAAAATTTAGAAAAACTACAGGAAGTTCCAGTAAAGACTTCGAAGAAGGAGGGCTTGAAGAACTTGAACTTCGTCGGAATAGCAGAACAACGCAGAATGGCACTTTGCCACGATGAAGCTATATGACTGTTGGAGGCGTCCCGACCGTTAGAAGGACACTCTGAAACGACTAGAAATGAAGTTATTGACGGGAATATCGCCATTGGACCGTTGAGACCGTGCCATAATGGATGGATTCATATTGATTGAGGCATTCCTGCCGTTGGAGGAATCCATTACGACGTTGCTTATTTAACCTGTTGGACGCTGCGTTGGGACCACTTTTTGCAAACCGAGATATCCGAGCTAATAAAGAATTGATTTCATATTGTGTTGTGTTGTCTAGACCTCATCATTCATTCGATTACCTTGAGTGTTCACTCGCTTACCTGATTTATTTTATTACAAGTGTGAATGTCGGGGGAGCATAGTGCGCTAGAGAAGTATGTGGAGGAGATTTTGATCGATCTCATGGCTGAGAAAGTCATGTCTGTAGGAATACAAGCATCGTCGACTGGCGGATTTCAATAATCCCCCTCGACTGGATGTTGGTCTAGCCGAAACGCGATTGAGAAAAGAAGCACGCACCGCGATGATCTGGATAACGCAAAGCAGATCCCGTCGGTCTTGCCAGAGTACATACCGCCTTTGGCTGGTGCAGTTAGCCGTGACAGCATCCTGTGTGACTTTGAGTACATGTTGATCACTGCGTACCTCCCGAAGGAGACAGACACAGTTGGACCTCAGTTGGGACTAATCCCAGCTCTCAAGATCAGCGACTTCAACCTCGGAGACCGGAAAAACTATGAGATGCTCGCACCACATAGGTATTTGATGAAGACGATTGGGAAGAATCCCAAGATAGTTCCCCAATCATGGATTAAGGAGCTCATGTGCTCAATGATCCTGAACGTAATGAAGATCCCCCACTTCGGACGACATCAGGAGGTTAACGATTGCGTTAAACTCCTCCTGTCGTGCTACCATGGAGGGTATATGTGGCTTGACATGCATTTGATTGTGGGTCCGACGTTGATCCATCTCCTTACAGGACTGAGCATGCAGGGACCAGACCCTCAACAGTTCTACCCAAGGAAGGTTGTTGATTTCTCCCTGGCACAACATATAAAGGAAGCCTATGGCGATGTAGAGAAGGGGAAGTGAGGCTACAAGGTAGCCTCCATCCAGGATGGTGCAATGCACCTCGCTTGTTAGTTTATAACTGGAAAGCTTGTCTGAAAGAACCGTCTGACACAAGTCACAGGGTTCGTAGTCGACCTTGCAGGAAAGTGTGTCAAAGGAATGCAGATGAACTGGGTGAGCTACCTCATCAACAAGTTGGAGAAGGACTGTCGCGAAGCGCGGGACCAAGGATACGAGTTTCATTTCAGTTGGTTACTGATTTTAATCACATTTTTTGCCTGGAAAATGCCAGAAGGAGAAACCTTCTCGGAAGTTGAGCCATCAGAACCGTTGGTCGCAAGGTTCACCACCTTGTGGTACACGAACAATATGGCGAAGAAGTGGCAATCGAACACAGTGTTACATGCCTACTACCTACAACTGACGCACGCCATTGAAGCATTTCCGTGGATGACCTCGAATACTTTGCATCAATACAGGCCGCTAGCGAATTTTCGCGCAGACCAACACTTCATCTACATCACTGCGCACAGGAGTTGCAGTCTTATTATAAACTAATTGACGAAGATATGTAGGAGATAACGAAAGAATGGCCAGCCAAATTTCATGTACCGGTCGAAGATGCAAAACTCTCTGACCCTGACATCATCAGAAGTCCTTTGGTCACCCGGACTGAGTATGATGGACAGAGTAGCGTAAAGAAAAAGAAGAAAAAGGAGGAAGTGCAGAACATAGAAAGCGATGAGAAGGACAATGCCTCATAGGAGAGTAGGCTTGATTCACCCGCAGGAGGAGGAGGAGACGAAGTGAACCAAGAAGAAGGAGGGGAAGAAGGAGACACGCAAGAAAAAGTCGAAGCTACATCGCCAAAGGATCCCCTCACTACAGCTGAAACATCACAAAAGAGGACGGTTTCCCCAGAGAAAACTTCAGCAAGAAAGAAGGCCCGCGCCAATAAGCCTTGGTCGAAGAACGTGCTCACAGTGGACGATGTAGATCTCATCATCACAGTTGTAGAAGATGCCTCAGAGGATATTTTGCAGAGACATGAAGCGAAGCAAGAAACACTATATGACAGAATAGAGAAGGAGCTCAAGGACATACAACAAGCTATTTATTCGAGCCGTGCAGTGCCTACTGCGCCTTCTTCATCATAAAATGTAGAATTGGGGGATGAGCCCTCCCAATTGCGAAGGTTAGCATATGAAATAGAGGCTCGACTTCGTCAAGCCCAAGAAGAAAAGGAACATGCTACAGAAGCCATGAAGCAAGAAAAGGAGGAGGCCTTAGAGAAACTTCGAGTTGCGCAGCAAGAGAAGGATGGAATTAGGGTGATGTTCGAGGAGGACAAAGAGAAGATGAAGAAAGAAAAATATTTGTTGCTTGCAGAGCGGACTATGGTCAAAGAGGCAGTAACTAGAGCACTTCTCTCTGTTCCGGGCTTGGCACAGGAGGAACCAGATTCAACTGAGATGCAAGTGGGGAAGCTCGCCGAAGCCATTTAGTAGCTTCAAGCACGAATAATAGAGTTAGAACTCCAAGCAGTACATAGCACTCCACAAGAAGTGCGTGATCAGAGGGAAGAAGCTGCCAGGAACACAATAGAAAGAATCAAGGCATTGGCCTCAGAGTGTAAACAATTAAGTGATCGCAGTGCGCAGAACTATGAGCACCTTGTAGAAGATCCGGAGCTGAGGAAATTGGAAGCACAGCTCCAGGAGGCGAAGCAACAGGCGTCCATCGTGCAAGCACAGATGAAGCTTCTTATTGCAGTCGAGAAGATGAAAAGATCACAGGAACAACGTGCAGTTCAGCAACAGGTTACTGCCATCCAGAGTAGAGTTATGGAGGTTACACAGAGGATCCATTCGATGCAAGACGAATCCTGCAAGCCTTTTGAAGAGATTGAAGGACAAGGCTCACAGCTGGAACAGTGCCTGGAAGGGCCTGCCACCGAGCAAGTAATTTAGGAGTTCGCTAAGTAGGAGGCTCTGGTGAAGCAACAAGTCGAGGCATCTCAAGCTAAGCTCGAGGACTTCGAAGCAGTATTGCCTAGATCAGAGTGACTCAGGATGAGTCACAGGTGAGTTTTGGGGGCCTATTGGCCCTCGACCAAGTTTTGAGGAAACATTGGTCGTGTTTGACCATTTTTGGGACTTCGGCAGGCTAGTCGAAGATGAAGCGTCCAGGCGAAGCGAAGATCGCGGGATCTCACTCATTTTGCGGGATTTTTGGGCTTCTAGGGTTTATGTAATGGGTATGGGATGTCGGCCCATGGGTTTACCCATGTTTAGGCCTCTTTGTAAATGTATAAATAAGTAGTTAAACGATGTAAGAAGTACTAGAATTGGCTTACTGCATGACTAGTTGGATTCGTGCAAAGAGTATGTTAAGACTTGCAGAGCTAAGTGCAAATGATTGTAAGAGGCTTTGTGCACAGACTATGTAAGGATTTGTTCTAGTGAGGAGTTGACTTTGTGCCTTTACCTAATTTGGGGAAGGAAGATTTGTTGAGGTGCGCACATATGTCCTGTCCTTTGCGGAGTTGGATCTGTGGTTTTGTGCACAGGAGAAGAAGAATGTAAGAAGCTTGAAGGCTAATAAAGAAGAAGAATAATATTGGTGTACGTAGCCCCACACTGAGGTGAACCACGTATATCCTGAGTTGATGTGCTTAGTGAAATGTTGTTTATATTGTTTATGTATTTATCTGCTTAGTGCAACGATCTTGATGTATGATAGATAGATCTATGAATGCTTAGTGCTTTATGTATTATGAATGCTAGATCCGATTTAATGTTGTGTGCTAAGGGGTTTTACGGGTTAGATCTTGATTATTACTGCGTTGATCTGTAATAAGGGTTTAACCTACGATGTTAATAAGGATCAAGAACTAATGCATATTATTGGCTAAGTGCTCTGTTAAGTGTTGTGATCACATATCTGTGTCCCAGCTAGGTTGTAGACACCTGAGTCCTACAACCCCCCCTACATCTACCTCGGGTGAGACTTTATCTTCTTCCCAAGTGTTACCGAAAGGGTCAGTAGTTAGGGTTTTGTTGGTGCGTTGTTGAAGCGTTGAACCCTGGGTCTGCCCCTGTGCCAACAATGATGATAGGGTTAGGGTTTTGGTAATGTATTGTAATGGCTGAAGATCCAAAAGCGTATAAATATAGATACTTAGGTATCATACAGGGTTCGAGTTTTGTTATTGTTGTTCAGAGTTTATAGAATTAAGTTGATATAGAAGAAAGAGATGTTGTAGCGAGCCGATAGGGGATATTTTGCTATATGACCTATTTTGTATAAGTTGTTGAACTAGAGAAGACAAAGGAGGGTATATCCTGAGGGTTAGATTGCAGGCTGGGGAGCCTGGTGTGATCTAGTCCGCCTCATACAGATCTTACCCGACTGAGAAGAGTTGTAAGCGTGCAGCGTTGTAGATGAGGAAATACCATAATAAAAGAGCTGAGAGCCAAATATTTGTGGACGTATCCTAGGAGGGGGTGAACCACTGCAACATCTGTGTTGTGTGATGAATGCATGCATATATTTATCATCTTTTCAATAGTTATTATTATGCTTAATGAATGATTTGTTATATTGCATGTTTAAGTACTGCTGCGATATTGAGGGAATAAGCTGTTGGATTTACTGCATAGTCATGAATAACAGTATGTTTCATTTACAAGCTATAATAATGGTTCAATATACAATTCTCTTATCTCACACTCAATCCTAGGCTGTAAACACATGAGTCTTACAACCACCCATTAAAGCTATCTCAGGTGAGACTGCACATCGCATTCTGTGTGTTGTGTTGCCTTCTGGTTTACCAGGAGGGCCGATAGTTTTAGAGGCTTTGTTGGAAACCCGAAAGACATGAACCCTAGGTCAATACAAACTAAGACAATATAGAAGATTATCTAACCAACAAATGGTTTAGTTGTCGTTGGTAGGAACATGAGAGGATTGAGTAGAGGAGATAAGTCGAAGATCTGTCGGAGGCAGATCAAGAAAATATTAAGGCAGAGAGAAATGATCCATTAGAAGGGAATGTTGAGACTGTGGAATCCCACAAAAGAAGAGATATAAAGCTGGTTAAGAACAAAAGAATTGGATTTTGAACAAAAAGACAACATAAACCCTAGACTAACACCTCGTAAATATCTTGAGAAATACGTGTTTACTGATTTGCACGAAGTATTTTTATGCGATTTCCCACATCTATTGCAGGAATGGATACTAAGGTTGAAGGATAACCATGCAACGAACTGGATTCAACAGATAGAGTGGACCCCAATATAGATTGAACAATTACAATAGGTGAACAACAAGTTCACCCACGCAGTAGATTTTTGGCTTGACAATATTGTGGCAGGTTTTATAATAGAGTTTGCAGTGGACACAACGAAGTCGTACAACGCAACGGAGCAAGAGTTTCTATGTGGACCTCAAGGAAGGTACATTCGATCACTATATACTTCTATTAAGATATTGTTGTATAACAAAGGAGTACTGGCAATGGATTCAGACAAATAAATTTCCCTGCATGCATGGGGGAAGGGGGGGAGCACTGACATAAAGAGGAGGAATGGAAGGAGGAAAGGATAAGGGCAAGAAGGAGGAACCCTTGGACCCAATCATGATGGATGACGACTAGATCAAGTGGATCATGGCGACATCTGGAAAGACGTGTAGTGGAGTACCCTACCAATACAAGGTGAATACCAAGAAGAGAGTCGTAGCCGTGAGGGAAGGCTTGGTGAGTTATGAGGAAGAGGTAGAGGATCTCCAAGATGTGGAGCATATTGAATAAATCCCGCGTGCAACATATGAGAGGAAGATGAGAGGTCCAAGAGAGGGAAGAGAAGGCAAAAATCCTATCCATATCAATGTCAGTGTGGAACCCATAAACCCATGTGCGACTAATACACCAAAGAGAACACCATCGTTTAAACAGCCGAAGTTTAGAAATAGTGAGACAATAGGAAGTACATCCACACAAGGAACAACAACTGGAGGAGCCAGTTTAGGCAACACTAGTCAGGTATCTACACCGCGCGATGGTAGTAGTTCAACATTCAGAATGGCAGGACACGATCCCAACATCAGGTTACTAGAATTTTGAGGAGAAGCAACAGAAGATCCCGAGAAACATTTATTCATTTGTGCAAAGATCTGGGAAGCAAAACATATCACTGATAAAGATACCAAAAAATTGCGCAGTTAGCTATTACGCTAAGAGAACGCGCATTAGACCGGTACATGAGTCTAGACTCAAACAGTGCACCTGGGACGAGAAGGACACTGGAAGACATTAAGAAGTTACTGATAAACAAGTTCCAGAAGCCAAGTTCAGAGGATCAGTACATGAACGAGATGATCGGAATAAGACAGAAACCAGGAGAGTCTGTATGGGAGATTGACCACAGATTTAAGAGACTGAAGGGGAAATTGAAGTGAAACATAGACACTTATTTGTCAATTCATTGTTACCACACTTGAAGTATACACTGCGACAACAAAAGTTCCAGATGCAGGTAGAGGCTCTGTAGGCAGCCTTGCAACTAGAAGAAAACTAGTACCAGCAGACAGACCCAACTATCAAATAACTGAAGGAGGATATGAAGAACTTAACATTTCAGTTAAACCAGAATAAAAGTAAGGAAAAATGAGAATCCATTTGCTGTACCACATGCAGGAAGGAAGGACACCACAAGAACGAATGTCCTACCCGTTACCCACAGGAGGACCATGGTGTGAAGTCTTTAAGAAACCGGGTCACGACCCCTATCACTGTTTGATGATGGAAAAATACCAAACAGTCCCAAAAAGTTCATATTGCACGTTTTGAAAGTCAGTGGGCCACGACGACAAGGATTTTAGAACTATGGAGCTGATGCGAGAAAGGACATCAGATGCATATAGAGTGGTGGCCAAAATGATGATTGGGCAAGCCGCGCCACAATTCAATCAAGTTCCAGCTCTGTTGTTCCTGAGTTTATACTTTAAGGCTCTAAAGTATACCTTCAAGGCATCCGAAAAGATAAAGAGATTTAAGGGGTAAAAAATCAATGGTGAAGGGTAAATCAGAGTTGGTTCCTCAACTGTCTCTGTCTAGCTTCCCATTGTTCTTGGATGTTGATATCTCTCTCGATAACTGCCCATGAACATTCTAATTCGACCTGGGTAGTTGTTGTTTGCAGGATGGTATTAAATAAGTTTAAAGCAATGCTAGTTTGGTCCAGAAGGCCAGGTTCTATGTTAGGCTGTCTATTATTGGGGACCGTCATGAGGAGTAAAATTTTATTTGAATTATAAAATGTTTAAAGATTTGTTGCTTCAGTTTTGAAGGATAAAATGGAAAAGGAGTTTTGGAACTCAAAATAATAACACAATAACAGTAGAGGTCATTTCATGTACTTGAAATAATTTGAGAATGGTAAAATAATAACGAAAGTAACGATGTTAAAAATATGAGGCTTTAATCATGAAAGAATCTCATATCATAATAGATGAAGGAGAGGAAAACAAAATTTCTGATGAAGTATAAAATATAACCATCTAAATGACCTACAGGTCTTGAAACTGCTGATAGAAATCACAGAGGAAAAACTGTAAATGATTAGATAATCAAATAAATTCAAACTACAGTAGAAGTTGTGTTTAACTGTAGCTGATCATTCATTAGAAAGACATAAAAAGAAGATGCTGAAAAATGTTGAAAAACAAAGTAAAGGGACACATAGCTTCAAGTTGAGAGAATTCAGAATCTCTTCTGCATTATCTTTATCACTGTAAATCGGAAAACTTCTAATACAATTGTCTCCCAAAAAACAAAAAGCCCTTTCTCAGTCTTGTGAAATTATATTTATACATGATCATCAAACTCTTTTTCTGTTGGTAATTAACTAACTTCTGAAGACTAACGGTTACATGAATGTGAAATAATTGAATCGTTTACATTTCTATCTTTATCTTCTTGTAATTTCGATGATGAAAACTTTCAAAATAATACTTTATTTCTTTGTTGATGAACCTACTTCTTCTGTTTTGAGACAATTAATACATTTTCCCAGGAACTGCACCAATACCCTAGGAGCCTCTGGAATATCTTTCGCCTCAAATAGGAATAATTTTCTCTATAGTCCTGGTAGACGATCTTCAACTATCTTTCCTGTAAACTCAATAGTTTGTAACTTTAAATTTGGCTTCACCATCCACCTGTTAATCTGTGTGACATCAATCACCTTTATCTGTGATATTTCTATTTGAATTTCATCCAGCTTCTCCTTGAAATTTAATTGATGCCTTCCAATGTTGATTTGTCCTAATAACCCAGGACAATTGTCTCTTCCAATGTTCAACGAAGCTTTATCTATAAGGTCGAAAATTCCTTGGTAATCATCGTTAACCTCTTTGGTTATTCTCTTGTTTTCGTCAAGGCTTGCCTCCCATACCTTGAGTATTATATCCCCTTTTATCTACTCTGAAACAGATAAATTTTGAGTCTTTCCGACCTCCTCTTTTGCTAAAAGAGTCACTGCCTTTTGAAAAGTGGTTCTGGCTACTTTTGCTTCTCTCTCTTTTAAGAGGATACTATCGAAGGATTTGCTTTCCTCCTAAAAGTAAGTCTGAATAATTTCTAGCTTAGAGATCAATCCCTGCTGCTCTTTTTCTATTTTTGCATCTATTTCCAATGCCTGGGCTTGAAAAGTTTCTATCTCTACCACTTGATTTTGGATTGAACTCATCTTGTTTTGTAATTGTTTATTCATTTCTTGCTATTGTAGGACATGTGCTTGACTGGCCTGTATCTTCATGTTTGCTTCATTTAAGCTTGTTCTTAGTATTTGAATCTCTTGTATGTCACTGACTCTGGCTCGTTCAAGCCCTTTGTTTATTTCCAGATTGATATTTCTTTTAGCCTCCCTTAATTGACTTTGTATTTGGGTTATCATTTGGTCTTTCTTTTGTAACCTAGTCCTCAAATTGCTTACAGAGTGTAAATTTATTGATGCGAAGGTTCCCATTGTTCCTGCTATTTCTGTAGCGAATTCCCCTTCGAGATTTTTTCCATCTACGATGATCTTATGTTTTTTTTATCATCGTGTCTCCTCTTAGATGCATTTCTTATTTCAAGATAGCCTTTCTCTTTTTACTGAAAAAATAATCGGATGAAGGAATTTCATCTCTAGAAATAGGTTTGAGATCGCTAACATATAGATCTCCCATCTGGGGATTTCCATAGGTAGACTGCAAAGGGGTCAAAGAAGTAATAGGGTTTCCAAGCTCTGTTGATATCGTTCCTCCTATTATTTCAGGAAAGTTCTCAGGGATTTCTGGAGATGTTTCCAACTCCTTTCCTTTCCCTGACTATGAGTTCTCGATCCGTAGAACATTTGTTCTTAGTGAAGGCATTTCAGTCTCCTTCAAATTTTCCTTTGTATTTACTTTATCCTGTAAATCTGATTCAAAACCTGGGGGAGGTCCTTCCTGCTCTGGAGGGGGGATCATAGATTGACCTTGCAATATCATTTGGTAAACAACTTCACCTATGGCTTTGGAAAGTCATAAAACCAGTCTGTAAGTCGGGTGGTAATGTCCATACTCTGTTTAATACTTCCTCATAAGTTTTGACCTCTTTGAACATATCATCATAAGTGGACTTTTCGTGTTCATAAGCTTTCATACTGCAGTGTATCAGGTGTTTGTTCACTAGTTTATAAGGGTCATGCTTTTTGTGCTCAATATTTACCAGTTTGACTTCTTCGAGCGCTTCTGCTTCCACCTTGGAATGGCCCAAGTTTAGTAATGAAAATTTCCCGATATGCACAGGGAAGATTGGCCAAGATTTCTTTTGAGCCACCTTTAGCTCTATTCCAATACCACCTTTCACTATTTGGTGTGCTACCTCTCTACATACCAGTCTGTTTGGGAGAAATTTTGGAAGCGCATGAGGAGGGACTGAGCACCCATAAACCTTGATGTAGGAGAAACTTTCTTCGATGAACCAGTCGGCTATTGCCTTGAGGTTTTCTGAGACTGTCTCAGAGATGCGTGGAGGATCACAACCATAAAGCATTTTATGCATTGGTATTATTACGAAATGACAAATTTCGTAAAATGATTTTTTTGCGTTTTCTTCCCATAGCTCTGAATGATACTCGTGAATAGGTTGGGGGAAAGTTATGTTCCAATTCCAATTCATCAGAGGGAACGGAGTCATAAAACAAATGGCATCCATTATATATGCCGACATAGAATAGGTCACTAGTTGACCTTGGGCTCTTGTAGCTTTGTAATCTGAAACCTCTTTGGCCAAGTTATCAGATAAAATCTTGCTCCAGTTAAAACTATTTCCTTCTGATGCCTCCTCTAAAAAGGGCACCCATTCTGCGGGAAAATGACAGGGATTCTTTTTGCCAAAGAGTCTGCACAACATCATGGCTACATAAACCATGTATTCATTCAAAGATGCGGTGGCATAAATTCCATGAGTATCGGCCCTAAATTTTGATGGACATCTCCACCATCCTTTGATTAAATCAGGGTAAGTTAGGTCTGCCTCAATACACTCCTTCCCTTGAAATTCAGCTATAAACTTGACATTGTAAATGTATTTAGGATTAGGTGAGAGTTTGTACATTACTTGGATATGTTCAGGTCTGAATGAGCCGATAACGACTGACTTATCGTTTAGAATGCTTCTCGTCGAAATATCAATCTTCTCTAGAGCCCAACTGATCATGTCGTTGTACGCCACGAGCCGTGGGCGTTCTGCAATCTTGTGAAGCTCTGACTCTGCTATGTCCTGAAGGTGATTCTCAGAATCGTTTGGGGAATTTTTTATTTCATAGTCCAGAATTTCATAGATTTGTCTCTGGGATTTGATCGAGTCGATAGCATGTGGTGTTGTGTTGGATATGACATCTCCCTCTGGACTGCAAATCTCAGATGTATCTTCACTCTTCTTAGGTGCTTTCTTTGGTGCCATGACTTTCGTATCATAATGAAAACCTGTCACAGAAGAGAGGTGTATGAGCTTGGTTGAATGTGACTTACTGTTGATAGAATGAATAAGGATAAGTTTCGAAACAAAGACTCTTAATTCTCTTTTAACTCATTTTATGGTGAAGGTACTGACACAGTTGACAAGAAATTAATACCTTAAATGCAGTGAATATTTCTGAGATACGCATTAGTGTCACATAAATCATCAGTTATCCGTTATTAATGCAGTCGTATTTCGGCAATTCCAGATTCAAAATTCGAAAGATCTCATTCAACGGTACCGAAAATATGAAAATACCTAAGAAGTTTAATTACCGTTAATCGTGTTTTTTAAAACAGAGTTAGTTCAGTTTAAATGTTGATTATGGTTCGAGACTTCGCGTTTCAGGGTTTTGGGGATCGTGGATACATGAGGTATGTCCTCGCTAAACCCCGAATCCCGAAAATGCGAAATCACAATGAGATTAGTTTAGCCCTTATTTCGTATTAAGTTGAGACTTCACATTTCGGGGTTTCGAGAATCGTGGATACATGACGTATGTCATCACTGAACCCCGAATCCCGAAATTACCATGAGATTAGGTTAGGCCTTAACTTTCGTATTAGTAACTTAATTAATCAAGATTAAAAAACTAACTTCCATTCTTTAGGGAAATCGGGGATCGGGATTTCTTGATTCGATATGTATGGAAAACATATGGTTATGAGTAGACCCGAATCCCGAAAGGTTTAAAGATTGTTAATCAACTCCTTTAGGTTTAAATTATCGTGATTAAAAGTAACTTTACAGAATGCGCGTCGGGATTTTTAAAACACTTTTGTTTTTTTTCCTTTGATTATTTAAAGAATAAAGCTTGTCGGGATTTCGGTACCAGGCTTTTGGAAATGATAGCGAGGGTTATGCTTTATGAAAATCCGAATCCCGAAAAAGGAAAGTTTTAGTCTTAGAGATAAAAACTTTAAAATATGTTTCAACATAGGCTCCAATTGGGGACCTCGTCTCCTTGTGGGACGAGGAGAACGAGTAGACTTAGTGCCTTTATTGGGTAAATGGGGTCAGTTATTCCGGTTTGTGAGACATAATTGTAAAAACCCGATCAGGAAGATGAAGATTCCAACCTTAACTTCGGAAAACTTTTCAAAATTAAAACGTTTGGCAATCTTGAGATAGGTTCACATAGATTTCCATTTCTAAAACCGACCTCAGATTTGTGCAAGATAATCAAAACAAGATCAATTGTTCTATCAATTTTTTATTTGATCGTATTCACATCAAAGTACTCGTGAATGTAATTTGGAATCCCATAATGTTAAAGTGTAATCTAGACGAAAGAAGAAAAATTACCAGAGCATCTTGTTATTCGTGTATAACAGCCTTGTCAGTTATGGTAGACATTACTTCATTGCCAGCGAGCCTGTTCAGTAACCCGGTGAAGTTATCAGATTTTCCGTATTGAATTTCCTTTCACCACTTCATTATTTTTTAGCATTTAATGCCGAGATGAGGGCAATCATATAATGAATTTCCTTTCATCATCTCTTTAGATTAGATGGGGGCAATCAATAATGAATTTCCTTTCACCATTTGTTTATATATACTTTTATTATGAAGTGGGGGCAATCAATCAATATGTAACATACTCAGGAAAATATACTGCTTTAAACTTTTACAGGAAAGGTCTGTCAACTTATTTAAAAATCTCTGGGTTAATCTTCTTTATGGCCTTCAGACACTTTGATTTTAGGGAGAATCTCGGGGAAAACTTATCAATATTCCTTAGGGACTTTCCTTGAGCGAAAACGATCATTTTATTTCTGCTAGAATAACTAAAAAGGTTAGGATTAGCCTAGACATACTTCTGGTTCAACTAAAAATTAGGAGAAACATAGAATTTTACCTATCCTCGTTTTGAAAGTTAATCTGAACGTTTCCGAAGTTAAGATGAGACCCCTCTTTCTTTCTTTTTTGATTGATTAGAGAATAAGAGTAAGCTCGATAGTGACCGAGGGGGAAAGGCAAGAGAACCTCGGAAAGTTAGAAGTATCGAGGACCATTTTTTTACAAAGAAATTATTAT
>SNQJ01S0031109.1:87509-100827 GCA_010110895.2 Picea sitchensis
TATATATATATATATATATATATATATATTTAAAAGTATCACCTTAACTGTCGTGAAATTAAAAGTCTTGCTCATTGGTACCTTTTAGGACATTTTAACTCAGGTTCTCAGGTCAAAGTTCATACCTTAGTAGTTCTTTGTATTTATCATACTGTTTGGTAAGTATTTATCATGATCATTCATGTAGGTTACCCTTTTAGTATAGTTGGTCTCTTGGGTCCTCGACGCCTTTTCCTACAAATAAGATGACCTGATAACTGTTAGAAACTCACACAAATTTTGCGAACTGCTAGATCTTGAACTGTTTTGTATTTACATTTTCTAGAAAGATCTATTATATATTTTCTTTTTTTCTTTTTTTAACAAGGTAAAACTTACCGAAAGCAATGCAACTATAAAGAAAAACATGAAAACAAACCGATATGTACAATGAGATTTCGGAAACATATCACTGCATGTAGTGTTTAAGGTATCGCCCGTTTATAGGGGCGCTCAGAATGTCTCCATCGAGATTTTCTAATGAAAAAGCATTTTTTCCCTTTGAGGCCGAAACTCTATAAGGGCCAGACCAGATCAAATCGAACTTGTCGTGTTTTCCAATGTCTTCTCTTCTGGCTTCCCATTTTAGTACCAGATCTCCAAGGAGGAAATCTCTATCCTTGGCCTTTTGATCAAATAAAGCCTTCATTTTATCCTGATATTTCTACAACTTTTCATTCAATTCGGCTCTATTTTGTTGAACTTCAACCAGCTGGTTTGCTCTCCTGGTGATGTCGTTAGGTTCTTCGTTTGAATCCTGCCAAAGTTTCATTACTGGCAGAGCGAGATTGATTGGTAAAATAACATCAGTGCCATATACCATCTGAAAAGGGGACATCCCAATTTCCCTTTTGGTACTTATCCTGTTGGCCCATAGAGCGTATTTAAAATGGATGTGCCACGCTTTCTTGTTTTCAATCAAGATTTTTTTTATCGTAGTTGTCATACTTTTATTAGATGACTCAACTAAACCATTTCCCTGTGGATAATAAGTTGTAGAGTGTCCTAATATGATGTTAAACTTTTGGCAGAAGCTTATCATAGCCATTGATTTAAATGCTTGTGCATTATCGGTGACTATCTTTCGAGAGGACAACAAAATCTGGATAAAATATTTTCTTCGAGAAAATTGATTACTACTGTGTCAGTTGCGTTTCTCGTGGGAATAGCTTCCACCCACTTAGTAAAATATTCCGTTGCAGTTAGAATCCACTTATGTTGAGCACTAGAATGTGGATGAATCTCTCCGATGAAATCAAGGCCCCATTGCTGAAAATGACCTTCGGTTTTAACCAGAACTAAAGGTAAAGATGGGACTTTTTGTTTACCTGTAAACAACTGACAGGGATTACAAGTTCGAACTTTGGTGTTTACATCTGTGAATAGTTTGGGCCAGTAATATCCATCTCGTAAGATTTTATAAGCTATGGCTCGCCAAGCGTGGTGTCCTCCACATACTCCCTCGTGGAATTCATTTATAACCTTTTTAGTTTCGGTCTCGACTAAACAGCGTAGCAAGAAACCCARGGGATCTTTCCAATATAATTTTCCATCTATAATACAATACTTTATAGCATGTAGCTTCAGTGTCCTAGATTTAGATGGGGTTAGTTCACTGGGAGATTGAAGAGTCAATAGATAAGACACAATATCACGGTACTAGACTGAAGTAGAAAACTTGTCTTCTATCTCAACTGTGGGTGTAGCGAGATCGAGTTCATTTATTTCTAGGAAATCCTTGTCTTGCATCTGATTTATTCGGAGTGCCCACAAATTTGATTCGGCCAACAATTTTTCCAGACCTTGGCCTTTAATGAGTTTTGTTGGTTTGACTTCCAGATCGAACTCCTGAATCTTAGCTAACCATCTACCTCTTCTCCCATCACTATCTGGCTGAAACAATATGTCTTTAACAGAGCTTGTGGGAACATAGGCTATGATCTTCGAGTGTAACACGTATGTTCTAAAAGCCTTGAGAGCCTTCACCATCGCGTAAGCTTGTTTTTCTAAAATATTATATTTCAATTCAACATCTCTCATACTTTTACTGAAGAAAGCAATAGGTTGTTCAAAACCTTCTTCGTTTTTTTGTAACAACACAGCTGCGATAGTGTGTTCGGAAGAAAAGGAAAAAATCAGAAACTCTTTGGTGTAATCAGGACTTGCCAAGACTAGCGCTTCGCTGATAACTTTCTTAATTCATTGAAAATATGCTTTGGCTTCACTTGTCCTCTTCGTCTCACTGTTCTTTTTCAACATATCTGTGATCAGTTTCACAATTTTGGCGAAATTAGGGATGAATCTTCTCAAGAAATTTATTTTTCCTAAGAAAGACTGAATCTCTTTTACATTTCTAGGGATGCTTATAGTATCTATTGCTTCAATTCTTTTGGGATCAATTTTGATTCTATCTTTAGACACTATATGACCTAATAGCTTACCTTCCTGCATAGCGAAATGAGATTTTTTGGGATTAAGAGACAAACCAAATTTACGACATTTCTCGAAAGTGTGCTTCAGGTGCACTAGGTGTTCTGCATAAGATTTTGAAAAAACAGTTAGATCATCGAGACAGATAACAAAAATTTTGTCTCTCTCACCCACAAAGGCGATGTCCATGGCTCGCTGGAAGGTTTCCCCTGCATTCATCAAGCCGAAAGGCATTTTATCGTACATGAAGGTACCCCAAGGAGTAGTGAAAGTCGTTTTTTCTTTATCATCCTGGTGTACTGCAATCTGATTATAACCTGAAAAACCATCAATCATAGACATTCTGTTAGCTCCAACAACTCTTTCTAAAACGTGGTCCATCTTGGGCAGTGGGTAATTGTCTTTGAGTGACGATCGATTCAGGTTTCTGAAATCGACACACAGTTTGATTTTGCCATTTTTCTTTCTCACTGGGACTAAATTAACCACCCACTCAGAATATCTTAATGGGATGATGATTTTGGCATCCAGCAGTTTTTTAACTTCCTTTTCTATCACAGGTAGCAGCATAGGGTTTATCTGTCTGAGTTTATGTTTAAAAGGTTTGACGTCGGGTTTCAAAGGAATTTTATGTTCGATTATAGAAGTATCATAAGTTCTCAGTTCGTCGTAAGACCAAGCGAAAATGTCTTTATACTTTCTAAGCAATTCTGCATATTTACTTTTGGTTTCTGGGGACAGAGATTTGGATAGTTTCACCAACCAAGGGTTTTCTTTAGTACTTATGTCGCAGTCCTCAACCTCTTCAGGTTGAGGTTGTACAGTGGATCTTAAAGGGATATCATCTTGATTGAATAATCTTTCCAAGGGAATCAGGCCCTTGGGGATCTGGTTATTTTTAAGAACAAGCATTCGGTGATTTGCGATTTTATCATGGAACTCTTGAGGATCCTCCCCTTCCTGCATGATCCAAATAGGATCATTTTGGTTTTCTTGGTTAGCGTGCGTTTCGTCAAACTCGTCTATTGATTCCAGAAATTTACGAAGCTATTCATCATCCTCAAAGACTTGCCAATGTTGTATGTTATTCGGTATAGAAGGTCGGTGCCTCATTTGTATGTGGTACTTTAGTTTAAACGTGATAGGAGGTGTGAATGTTGAGGCTGCTTTGGTTAACGCATTAGCCTGTTGCTTTTCAGTTCTTGGAATGAAGTGCACCTTGACAGAGGAGAAGAAATTTTCGATCAGATCCCAGATGCAATTCCTGTCGGACCTCAACCTAGGATGTTTGGCCTGGTACTCTCGGTTTACCTGTTTTAGGATTAGCTTGGTGTCACCAAAGACTTCGAGGTTTTTTATTTTCATTCTCCTAGCGGCTTCTAACCCTAACACTAAGGCTTCATACTCGCATACATTATTAGTGTGGTCCTCATTCCACTGTAGTCTGTAGGAAAAGGGAATTACGAATTTATTATCGAGAGCCACAAGGAGTGCCCCAGCTCCAGCTCCAAAGTAGGATAAAGCACCGTAAAAAAACATCTTCCACACACCAGAGCTATATACATCTTTTTTATTTTTTTCTTTTTTTGTTTTCTTTTTTGTACAACTTTCATCTATACCTACATCAATATCATCATCAATGGATAAAATACAATTACCTAAATCTTGATCAGAAATATATACAGGGTGGTTATTTGGGTTATGTGGATCACTTACCGTGAATGCCAACCTAGTTTCTCTGTATAGGTGCTTGTATTGTCCTCCAAAAACTGGAATCGTAGCATATGTCATGTCAAGCTAGAGAGATCCTCCAAGCTTGGCACCCTATGACCTAGATAAAAACATACCATATTTCGGAGGAATATATCAGCGACCACCTCGTCCATAAGAATGCTTTTTGCAGGTATTTGTGCCAGATTTACCACCAAGTCTTTAATCATGCCTATGCATTTGACTTTTATTGAATCAAATGAATATAAATCTCCATACGGCCTAGTGATTTCGAGACCTAATTTATCCATAATGGCTTTAGGCATCACATTGTGGGATGCTCCAAAATTTAGCATGCAATTATGGAGTAGGTGGTCGAACAAGGTTAACGTGATATAGAAGGGGGCAACAGTGTCTTTCACACCTTCGAAATGTGGACCAAAAACTATGTTCAGCTTGTCATCTTCTAAGTTGATGACATCGGCTTGGCTTTCATCTTCTGAAAAACTAATCATCTTGGCAATTTGTTTTCTGTATATGGGGTTTTTTTTCCAGTTCAACAAGAGGGATAGGGATTTTGATTTTGTTTATTTCATTTTCCAGACTAAAATTTCCTATGGCCTTGTCGCTCTCTATGTTTGGGGCCTCCATTCCTTTCTTTTCAGCTTTTCTTTGTGGTGCGGATTTGGTTTCACTCACAGAGACCTGTGTTTTCACGGCGGGTGTTCCTACCAACTTTGACTTGACAGGTTACGTGTCAGCAGTGTAGGTTTTTGCAGTCTGTTTCTCAACAACCTTTGGAGCCGCTTCATCAGTTTCGCCCCTAGGCAGGATCTTTTTTGTTTGGGCGGTTGGAAGACTCTTGTTCCTAGGTCTTAAATTGTATTTCTGATGTAGTTCGACTATAATATCATCTGCGATACCCTGATAGGTCAAATCTTCAGAAGTACCGTTGCTAACATCGTCTTCCGATCTAATTTCATTATTTAAGGATTTTTCATAATCTTGTCTTGATAAATAGGGTGATTTACTATCGTTTCCAAGATTATTTATATCCTCATCTAACTCTTCAAAATCTTCTAGGTCTTCCTCTCCAATGAAGTTTTCACTATTGAAGGGGGTTGGGATTTTTTTATCCTCATTCTTAATTGTTTTTTGTGGGGCCTGAGGATCAGGATTCCTTCTAAAATCCTTCCTAGGAAAATGATCCCTTTTTTATTTATCAAGTTCCATTTTTGAGATCTTATTTGACAGTTCTCTAATTACCTTAGCCATCTCATCTATTTTATCTCCCAAGGATTTCCCCGATCCTGAGGATCCACCTTGTTATTTGAACTTCCTACTTTCTTTATTCCCGGTTTCTATTTTTGCTTTTAATTTCCCTGATTCCATCATGTTCGATTCAATTTATAGGGCATCATCTTGCATTTTCATGAGATCTGTTGATCTCCTTTCTCTCAATAATAGAGCGAAATCAGGGTCAAAGGCTTCGGCGAAAGTCACTTTTGTTGCGGGTTGAGAAGGTTTGACCTCGACCGGGATTTTATTATACAACTTGTTAAACCTTTGAGTAAACTCAAGAACTAATTCTGAGTTTTTCTTTCTAAGGACTCCAAATTCAGTTAGGTAATAGAGGTGGTCTCTCCTTTCTCCCCATTGTCTGATAAAAGCGCTTTCGAGTTCTTCGTAAGATCTTAGAGATCCTGCTGCCAAGGCTCGGAACCAAGTCCTCACCTGTCCTTCGAAAGTTTGAACGAGGAGTCTAGAATAGACATCTTCGTGTTCAATTCCAAGGATGTCGACAAATTGGTCAAAGAAATCTATGTGTTCTTGAGCGGTTAAATCTCCTTCCCCTGTGAATTTGGGAAGGCTTTTCATATAGTTTTCGGGAAGGTTGTGTAGGGGAACCGGGAAGACAAGGGGTGAATATCTGGCAGCTACCTTAGCAAAGATTCCAGGAAGTGGTGCTTGGCCGCCTGCTGGTCCTCCTGGGGCACCGCCTCTAGCTCCTACGCCTCCGTGTGCAACCATTGATGGATTTGGGACTGAAACTCGGAGTATATGAGGAGAAGACTCACGGAAATTTGGTAGAAAAGAGAACATATTGTTTGAAAGGGGGAGCGAAACGGATCTCTCAAGTGTTACCATAACGTTCGACTGTGTAGAATCAGGTTGACAAATAGTATGTATGGGTGAAACGATTTGTCTAAGGGATCTTCGTGATTTTAAAATCTTTTATGGATCAGAGACTGGCGAGGTCTACTTATCGTCTGGGTTCTTTCTGGTGTTCTTTCGGCTAAAAGAAAGTTTACTTATCATGGATTCGCCAAGTGAAAAATGAAGGTAGCCTTAGAAGGTTTTTCTATCTTTGTTCAATATCAAAGAAAGAAAGTGTCAATGTCGTTCTTCCCAGGGAAACGTTTCGTTTCTTCGCTCCCCGACAACGGCGCCAAAAAAATGTTGTTCCTGAGTTTATACTTTAAGGCTCTAAAGTATACCGTCAAGGCATCCGAAAAGATAAAGAGAGTTAATGGGTAAAAAATCAATGGTGAAGGGTAAATCAGAGTTGGTTCCTCAACTATCTCTGTCTAGCTTCCCATTGTTCTTGGATGTTGATATCTCTCTCGATAACTTCCCATGAACGTTCTAATTCGACCTGGGTAGTTGTTGTTTGTGGGATGGTATTAAATAAGTTTAAAGCAATGCTCGTTTGGTCCAGAAGGCCAAGTTCTATGTTAGGCTATCTATTATTGGGGACAGTCATAAGGAGTAATTTTTTTTTTGAATTATAAAATGTTTAAAGATTTGTTGCTTCAGTTTTGAAGGATAAAATGGAAAAGGAGTTTTGGAACTCAAAATAATAACACAATAACAGTAGAGGCCATTTCTTGTATTTGAAATAATTTGAGAATAGTAAAATAATAACAAAAGTAATGTTGTTGAAAATATGAGGCTTTAATCATGAAAGAATCTCATATCATAACAAATGAAGGAGAGGAAAATGAAATTTCCGATGAAGTATAAAATATAACCATCTAAATGACCTACAGGTCTTGAAACTGCTGATAGCAATCACAGAGGAAAAACTGTAAATGATTAGATAATCAAATAAATTCAAACTACAGTAGAAGTTGTGTTAAACTGTAGTTGATCATTCATTAGAAAGACATAAAAAGAAGATGCTGAAAAATGTTGAAAAACAAAGTAAAGGGACACATAGCTTCAAGTTGACAGAATTCAAAATCTCTTCTGCATTATCTTTATCACTGTAAATCGGAAAACTTCTAATACAATTGGCTCCCAAAAAACAATAATCCCTTTCTCAGTCTTGTGAAATTATATTTATACATAATCATCAAACTCTTTTTCTGTTGGTAATTAACTAACTTCCAAAGACTAACAGTTACATGAATGTGAAATACTTGAACCGTTTACATTTCTATCTTTATCTTATTGTAATTTCAATGATGAAAACTTTCAAAATAATACTTTATTTCTTTGTTGATGAACCTACTTCTTTTGTTTTGAGACAATTAATACATTTTCCCAGGAACTGCACCAATACCCTAGGAGCCTCTGGAATATATTTCGCCTCAAATAGGAAGAATTTTCTCTGTAGTCCTGGTAGACGATCTTCAACTATCTTTCTTGTAAACTCAATAGTTTGTAACTTTAAATTTGGCTTCACCATCCACCTGTTAATCTGTGTGACATCAATCACCTTTATCTGTGAGATTTCTATTTGAATTTCATCCATCTTCTCCTTGAAATTTAATTGATGCCTTCCAATGTTGATTTGTCCTAATAACCCAGGACAGTTGTCTCTTCCAATTTTCAACGAAGCTTTATCTATAAGGTCGAAAATTCCTTGGCAATCATCGTTAACCTCTTTGGTTATTCTCTTGTTTTTGGCAAGGCTTGCCTCCTATACCTTGAGTATTATATCCCCTTTGATCTGCTCTGAAACAGATAACTTTTGAGTCTTTCCGACCTCCTCTTTTGCTGAAAGAATCACTGCCTTTTGAAAAGTGGTTCTGGCTACTTTTGCTTCTCTCTCTTTTAAGAGGATATTGTCGAAGGATTTGCTTGCCTCCTAAAACTAAGTATGAATAATTTCTAGCTTAGAGATCAATCCCTGCTGCTCTTTTTCTATTTTTGCATCTATTTCCAATGCCTGGGCTTGGAAAGTTTCTATCTCTACCACTTGATTTTGGATTGAACTCATCTTGTTTTGTAATTGTTTATTCATTTCTTGTTGTTGTAGGACATGTGTTTGACTGGCCTGTATCTTCATGTTTTCTTCATTTAAGCTTGTTCTTAGTATTTAAATCTCTTGTATATCACTGACTCTGGTTCGTTCAAGCCCTTTGTTTATTTCCAGACTGATATTTCTTTTAGCCTCCCTTAATTGACTTTGTAGTTGTGTTATCATTTGGTCTTTCTATTGTAACCTAGTCCTCAAATTGCTTACAGAGTGTAAATTTGTTGATGCAAAGGCTCCCATTGTTCCTGTTATTTCTGTAGTGAATTCCCCTTCTTCGAGATTTTGTCCATCTACGATGATCTTATGCCTTTTTATCATCGTGTCTCCTCTTAGATGCATTTATTGTTTCAAGGTAGCCTTTCTCTTTTTACTGAAAAAATAATCGGATGAAGGAATTTCATCTCTAGAAATAGGTTCGAGATCACTAACATATAGAGCTCCCATCTGGGGGTTTCCATAGGTAGACTGCAAAGGGGTCAAAGAAGTAATAAGGCTTCCAAGCTCTGTCGATACCGTTCCTCCTATTATTTCAGGAAAGTTCTCAGGGATTTATGGAGATGTTTCCAACTCCTTTCCTTTCCCTGAATCTGAGTTCTCGATCTGTAGAACTTCTCTTCTTAGTGAAGGCATTTCAGTCTCCTTCAAATTTTCCTTTGCATTTACTTTATCCTGTAAATCTGATTCAAAACCTGGGGGAGGTCCTTCCTACTCTAGAGGGGGGATCGTGGATTGACCTTGCAATATCTTCGGTAAACAACTTCTCCTATGGCTTTGGAAAGTCATAAAACCAGTCTATAAGTCGGGTGGTAATGCCCATACTATGTTTAATACTTCCTCATAAGTTTTGACCTCTTTGAACATATCATCCTAAGGGGACTTTTCGTGTTCATAATCTTTCATACCGCAGTGTATTAGGTGTTTGTTCACTAGTTTATAAGGGTCATGATTTTTGTGCTCAATATTTACCAGTTTGACTTCTTCGAGCGCTTCTGCTTCCACCTTGGAATGGCCCAAGTTTAGTAATGAAAATTTCCCGATATGCATAGGGAAGATTGGCCAAGATTTCTTTTGAGCCACCTTTAGCTCTATTCCAGTACCGCCTTTCACTATTTGGTGTGCTACCTCTCTACATACCAGTCTGTCTGGGAGAAATTTTGGAATCGCATGAGGAGGGACTGAGCACCCATAAACCATGATGTAGGAGAAACTTTCTTCGATGAACCAGTCAACTATTTCCCTGAGGTTTTCTGAGACTGTCTCAGAGATCCGTGGAGGATCACAACCATAAATCATTTTATGCATTGGTATTATTACGAAATGACAAATTTCGTAAAATGATTTTTTTGCGTTTTCTTCCCATAGATTTGAATGATACTCGTGAGGGGGTTGGGGGCAGGTTATGTTCCAATTCCAATTCATCAGAGGGAATGGAGTCATAAAACAAATGGCGTCCATTATATATGCCGACATATAAAAGGCCACTGGTTGACCTTGGGCTCTTGCAGCTTTGTAATCTGAAACCTCTTTGGCCAAGTTATCGGATAAAATCTTTCTCCAGTTAAAACTATATCCTTTTGATGCCTCCTCTAAAAAGGGCACCCATTCTGCGGGAAAATGAGAAGGATTCATTTTGCCAAAGAGTCTGCACAACATCATGGCTACATAAACCATGTATTCATTCAAAGATGCGGTGGCATAAATTCTGTGAGTATCGGCCCTAAATTTTGATGGACATCTCCACCATCCTTTGATTAAATCAGGGTAAGTTAGGTCTGCCTCAGTACACTCCTTCCTTTGAAATTCAGCTATAAACTCGGCATTGTAAATGTATTTAGGATTGGGTGAGAGTTTGTACATTACTTGGATATGTTCAGGTCTGAATGAGCCGATAATGACCGACTAATCGTTTAGAATGCTTCTCGTCGGAATATCAATATTCTCTAGAGCCCAACTAATCATGTCGTTGTATTCCATGAGCCGTGGGCGTGCTGCAATCTTGTGAAGCTCTGACTTTGCTATGTCCCGAAGGTGATTCTCGGAATCGTTTGGGAATTTTTTTATTTCATAGTCCATAATTTCATAGATTTGTCTCCAGGATTTGATCGAGTCGATAGCATGTGGTGTTGTGTCGGATATGACATCTCCCTCTGGACTGCAAATCTCAGTTGTATCTTCACTCTTCTTAGGTGCTTTCTTTGGTGTCATGACTTTCGTATCAGAATGAAAACCTTTCACAGAAGAGAGGTGTATGAGCTTGGTTGAATGTGACTTACTACTGATAGTATGAATAAGTATAAGTTTTGAAACATAGACTCTTAATTCTCTTTTAACTCATTTTATGGTGAAGGTACTGACGCAGCTGAAAAGAACTTAATACCTTAAATGCAGTGAATATTTATGAGATACACATTAGTGTCACATAAATCATTAGTTATCCGTTATTAATGTGGTCGTATTTCAGCAATTCCATATTCAAAATTCGAAAGATCTCATTCAACGGTACCGAAAATATGAAAATACCTAAGAAGTTTAATTATCGTTAATCGTGTTTTTTAAAACAGAGTTAGTTCAGTTTAAACGTTGATTATGGTTTGAGACTTCACGTTTCGGCGTTCCGGGGATCGTGGATACATGAGGTATGTCATCGCTAAACCCTGAATCCCGAAATTGCAAAATCACAATGAGATTAGTTTAGGCCTTATTTCGTATTAAGTCGAGACTTCGCATTTCGTGGTTTCGGGGATCGTGGATACATGAGGTATGTCATCACTGAGCCCCAAATCCATAAATTATGATGAGATTAGTTTAGGCCTTAACTTTCGTATTAGTAACTTAATTAATCAGGATTAAAAAACTAACTTCCATTCTTTCGGGAAATCAGGGATCGGGATTTTGCGATTCGATATGTATAGAAAACATATGGTTCTAAGTAGACCCGAATCCCGAAAGGTTTAAAGATTGTTAATCAACTCCTTTAGGTTTAAATTATCGTGATTAAAAGTAACTTCACAGAATGTGCGTCGGGACTTTTAAAACGCTTTTGGTTTTTTGCCT
Organism: Picea sitchensis; assembly: GCA_010110895.2. Lineage (NCBI taxonomy): Eukaryota > Viridiplantae > Streptophyta > Pinopsida > Pinales > Pinaceae > Picea > Picea sitchensis. Next base: position 99,007 of record SNQJ01S0031109.1, read on the forward strand.
TTGATTATTTAAAGAATAAAGCTTGTCGGGATTTCGATACCGGGCTTTTGGAAATGATAGCAAGGGTTATGCTTTATGAAAAGTCGAATCCCGGAAAAGGAAAGTTTTAGTCTTAGAGATAAAAACTTTAAAATCTGCTTCAACAAGCTCCATACAACACTGCGCAGCAACCATACAATAACGCGCAGTCACAGTACAACACGACACAACCTCGGTACAATACCGCGCAGTACAATTAGACGCCTCAGTATAACGCGTCGAGAGGAGATCGAGCATGCTACAGAGGGGGAGGACGAGCTAGAGGAGGTTTCAGAAGAGGTAGAGGACCAGTGGTATGTCACAATTGTCAGCAACCATGACATTATGCAAGGGAATGTCCACTTCCACCAGCAACTTGTATGTATTGTCGCGCATCAGATCACGACACAGAAAAATATCTGACACTACTAGTAAAGATCCAAGAAAAGAGGAACCAAAATAACCAGAATGTTCAGTGGATTTCAGCCGAAGCAAGGGATGAAGGAAAAAACATTAATATAGTTACTCGCAGAGGAGCTAAAACAGGGGACGACGTTGTTCGACAAGAGCCAGCACAAAATCAATGGATGAAAAAGAACGTCGAACCAAGGAAGTAGTTTGACGCGCAGAAGGAAAAGAAGATATTTAAGAAAGCCCGACAAGAATTCCAGAAGGAGGATATTGCGACGACTTCAACTGTGCAACAAAGTAAGGAAGCACCAGAATACGAAATGCCTCTGTTATTGGATCATACTAGCGAAATACATTCCATGGGACAACTAAGTACAATCAAACGCTTTTTGCAATCATGTGTAAAGGTATTAAGTGATCCATCATATGTGAAAATATTGCAAAATATACTAGAAAAATGTAGCATCGAGACAGAAGGAAAACTAGAACAAAAAATAGTCAATCACCTACACACAAGAAGAAGAACAAGTAGGGAGTTTAGACTGAATAAAAACATTGGAGACTTCAAGATGGGAGACATCATATTGGATCTAGGATCTAAAGTTAATGTATTACCAAAGAATACATGGCAATGCATGGGAGAGCCCACACTAGGATATTCACATGTTCAATTGAAACTGGCAAACCAACACAGAGTCCTACCAATTGGTAGACTGAAAAGAGTGACAATCGACCTGGATGGAGTGCGCACTAAAGCCGATTTTGAAGTCATTGAAATAGTGGATGACACAACACCTTACCCAACATTGCTTGGTCTGGATTGGGCGTTTGAAAACCAGGCCATAATCAGCTTGAAGACCAGGAAAATGACATTTGAGTCAGGAGAATACAAGGTCATCGCGCCATTGGATTCGTCGGAGGGGGATAGGTTTGTAGAATCTACTTGCCTAGAATTAGACGAAATCAACCAATTGTACAGAACAATTGCGCGCGATGAGGATTACATAAACCCAACTGTAGATGGGATACTTAGTTGGTGGAGCATCACCTCATGTGCAACAGACTCAGATACTGGTTTAGAGAACTGGCAACAATGGCTACATGAAGTATCTACGAGAATATGTGCAAGAATAGACCGCGCAGTAAGATGGGTAGGCACTGTTATCGCACGGTTTGTAGGAAAGGTCCAAGGGCTTGAGTCAGGGCTTGAAACCGGCGTAACAGGAGCTTCCCCACCCACTGTCACCTCGATGGGGGGCTCTTTTTATTTAGGAGGGCAAGTCCAAGGGAGACGTCCCTAAGGCAATCTGAGTAAAAGGAAGGCTAAAGGATAAGTCAAGGAGAACCCCTTCCACAGATTGCAGCCCAAGTAAGATAGTCAAGTAAGAATAT
>SNQJ01S0031109.1:100837-135878 GCA_010110895.2 Picea sitchensis
CCCAACAGTGGTCAAGTGGATTAGTGTAAGATCCAAGCAGTCATCCAAAACGAAAGAGATCTAATGCATACATAAGAAGGTTATAATGATCAAATATGACACATACCATGATACCTCGGACCAATTACCTCATGGAGCAAGAGACTTTTCTGATGCAAGCCCAAGCCGGTAGTGATGGAGGCTGGTACTGCTGGCAGGACAAGTCTGGCTGAGAAGAAGAAGATGGGTCCTCCGGGACCATGCTCAGGTCGCTCCTGCTCTCGGTACTCCATGTCTAGGACCATGTGGGCCTCGAGACATGATCTCCTAGTTATCCCTAGATATCAGGGATAACAGGCACAAAAATCAGAGAACCACCCAGTTTCCACGTAGTCAACGATTTGGAAACATTCTTGGTACAGTATGAAGATGAAGTTTTAGAGAACCAAACATTGTTAGCACTTGATCTAGCACTCAAGGCCACACCTGCAAGATGGTGGGGTGCACACAAAGAGACCATCACAGATTGGTACCAATGCAAGTGGTTACTGCGCATAAGGTTCGGTGCAGAACATAAAAACAACAAGCAACAGAAGTATGATGGACAAGGGGAACCAGCGGAACACTTGGAGGAGTGCAGAACGTTGTGGAAAATGACACCCCCAAAGGAATGGCCTCATCATTTCATACACACTCTAGAGGGCATACCAACGAACTGATATACAGACCAGGAATTGCGCAAAGGAACTACGACATGAACGACATTGCAACATAATTTCACAGTCTCTTTCTCATTCGAGCATGAGAACCCCAACATAGATGTCGCTCTTAAACATATAAGAGGAGTAATATTCATCAAAGAACCAAAAATAGAACTTATCACAGAAGAGCAACAGCGGAATAAACAGACAGTCAAGGAAATTTTATCGTGTTACCATGTGCAAGAGGAAGCACTAGATGAAGATGATCCGCGCGATATTCAGATTGAAGAAGAAGAAGGTGAAAGAGATGTGGAAGGTCCACCCATAGAATAAGAAGTCATTTACGCGTCAATCAAAGTAAAGAAAGTCAACATTGGGACAGTTGAGCATCCCAAAATGGCCAGCATTGGAGATTATTGGGATGAGCAAACAGTGGAAAGCATAACAAAGTTATTGCGCGAATACAACGACTTGTTTCCCACAACATTTACAGAGATGAAGGGTATAGCTGGAGAATTAGGAGAGATGAAGATACCACTCAGACCTGAAGCAAGATCGATCAGACAACGACCATATAGACTGAACCCAATATATAAGCAGAAGTTCAAGGCTGAGATCGACAGGATGCTCGAAGCCGACATCATAGAACCGGTCGAAGAATTAGAATGGATAAGCCTGATGGTAGTACAGGACAAGAAACAAGGAGGGATGAGGATATGTGTCGACTTGAGGAAGTTGAACGATGCATGCCTACATGACCCATTTCCTACACCTTTTACGGATGAAGTGTTAGACAATGTAGGAGGACATGATGCTTACTCGTTCATTGATGGATTCTCAGGCTACCATCAGATTAAGATAGCACAAGAAGACAGATACAAGACCATGTTTGCGACAGAATGGGGATCTTACCAATACACAGTCATGACGTTTGGACTGAAGAATGCACCAACAATATTTTCTAGAGTAGTCATCGCCGCGTTTAAGGAATTCATCCACCAGTTTCTCGAAGTATACCTAGACGATTGAACAGTCTATAGTTTGTTGAAATACCATGTAGAAGTCTTACGCCTGATGTTAGAAAGATGCAGACAGTGTCAGATATCACTAAACATAAAAAAAAAAATGCATATTCGGAACACCATTTGAGATACTATTGGGCCATATAGTATGCAAACATGGTTTATAAGTAGATCATGCAAAGATCGCAGTAATTTTCAACTTACCACCACCAAAAACAGTCTATCAGCTAAGAGCGACGTTGGGACACACAGGATACTACAAGAAATTTATCAAAGGATACGCGCAGATTACTACACCGATGGAAAAGCTGCTAAGAAAGGATACAAAGTTTCAGTGGAACGATGAGTGTCAACACAGTCTGGATACTCTAAAGGAAAATATGGTCACCACACCAATATTAGTCTTTCCAAATTGGGAGAAGACATTCCACGTCCATGTAGACGCATCATCCATAGCACTTGGAGCTATCTTGGCGTAGCCAGGAGCGGGGGACTTGGATCACCCGGTAGCATTCGCGAGCATAAAGTTATCAGACTCAGAACATAACTATAACACGATAGAAAGAGAAGGCCTAGCTATGGTCTATGCACTGCAAAAGTTCAGACATTACTTATTGGGAAAACACTTCAAGATGTTCACAGATCACCCAGCCCTGAAATACCTAGTCAACAAACCAGTGTTGGGGGGGAGAATCTGTCGATGGTTACTACTATTCCAAGAATTTGACTTTGAAGTAATCGTCAAGCCAGGGAAAGTGAACGCAGGACCTGACCACCTATCAAGGGTCACAAATGGAGAAGAACCTATGAATTTAGAAGACAACTTTCCAGATGCACAGTTATTCTCAGTCCAGATCGCTAATGAATACTTCGCAGATACTGCGCCGCAAGAATATAGCACCGTGCAGAAGAAAAACCTGGTAGTCTGCGTTATCGACTATCAACTAATTGCAGGACACATATACAAAATGGACGCAGATAACATCTTGTGAAGGTATGTGTTAGAACACGAAAGACCACGAGTTTTAGCAGAATCCCATGAGGGAATAGTGGGAGGACATTACACAAGAAAATCTACCGTGCAGAAGGTATTACGCGTAGAACTATGGTGGCCAACGATTCACAGAGACTCGAAGGAGTACTGTCAAAGATGCGATGTCTGTCAAAGGGTAGGCAAACCCAATAGAAGGGACAAGATGCCATTACAAACACAGGTAACATTACATGCATTCGATAAGTGGGCAATAGACTTTGTGGGACCAATCAACCCACCAACAAAAAGAACAGGAGCTAGGTACATTATCACCATGACAGAATACTTAACAAGATGGAAGGAATCCGCACCAGTGAAGGATTGCAATGCAAAAACAGTAGCGCATTTTTTATTTGAGAAAGTAATCATTTGATTTGGATGCCCAAGAGTTTTGATGAGCGACCAAGGCACGCACTTCATAAACAACACCATTAGCGCTATGACTGGAGAGTTTGAAGTCCATCATCAGAAGAGAACACCATATCATCCACATGCAAATGGCATAGTAGAAGCATTTAAAAAAAATCTTAGAAAACGCGTTCACAAAGATTTGTAACGTCAACAAGGACGACTGGGACCTCAAAGTACCAGCAGTATTGTGGGCATATAGGACTACGTGCAAAAAGTTGACAAGGCACACGCCATTTAAATTGGTCTATGGCCAGGAAGAAGTAGTGCCATTAGAATTGTTGGTACCCATCTTGCGCATAGCAGTCATCACACATATGACAGAACGAGACGCAGTACAGGAGAGATTGAATCAGTTATTGACCATGGAGAAAGATCGGATCTTAGCAGGATTCCACCAACAAGTTCAGAAAGCAAAAGACAAATCTTGGCATGATAGACACAAAAAGAAGAAAACTTTCAAGGAAGGAGATCTAGTATTGATGTATGATAGAAAATCGTTTCAGCACCCAGGAAATCTCATAATGCATTGGTTAGGACCATACGAGGTAAAATATGTCATAGATGGAGGAGTTGTACAGTTAAGAGACTTATCAGGCGCAGAACTCAGAGGGATGATCAACGTGAGCCGACTGAAGCTGTACAAGGACAGTCGACCACCCACCGTGTCGAAAGAAAGAAAAGGCACGCGTACCTAGGAACACAAACTCGGTGAGGAGAAGGACACCAACTACATAAAAAGGGAAACAATCGGGAAAAGGAAAGTTGGAAAAAGCAGACGACAAGACAACGTTAGGCAGAATTAAAGGATGAAAACGACCGATGGGACGCCACATTAATTGCATCAACTGGAGACGGCAAGGCAGAGTAATAGAAAGTATGAAACCACTGCAGGTACATTGAACCCATAATTAAGGTGCAGTAAACTCATAATAAAGGAAGCGGCATCGACAAGCTTCGTGGGAAGCCCATACAACACACGGACGCGGGAGCAAATAGTCTATTCGCGAAAAGAGAGAAGACATAGAGTGATAGAGATCGAAAAGCACAAAGGTCACAAAGACCATTCAAACCTAGCAAACGTTCGACATTCACCACCATGGCACCTCCCAAGCAAGAAAAAGCGAGCCAGAGTGCCAGACCAACCAGAGTTAAAACCAGGTCACGAGTACATATGGAAGAAGGTGAAAAACAGTCGCCAGAGATCGTCAATGTCGACGAAATCCCATCTCTAGAAACAACACCGGTGAACCCTACACCGATAGTGGAAGAAACCCAACAGCCAACACCGGAGGGAACGAGTATAGATATACCGACAAAGGTACATGAACAGCTGAACCAGGACACAGAAACCTGAAGAAGGGGCAACCAAAGAACATAGAAACAGCTCTGAAAGTCAATGGAACGACGTTGAATCTGAAAACAACAGTTGAGCCAAACGAGTCTCAAACGATCATCTCAGACCACCCACTGGAAGGAACAGTAGAGGACGTCACGGGTTGGTCGGAATGGTATACAGAGGAACAACTGGAAGCCACTTGTAATGTCCTATCTAACAGAACCTAAAATTTAATAAATTTAAACATAAAATTTATATCATAATTTCTTTACGGTTTTATATTCAACAAACTAACAAACTAACAGTTCATGGTTCAACAAATTCAAATGAGCAACATGATATAAAAATCATATTATAAAAAAAAATACACAGCATAGTAAAATAATGAACCATCATAATGATAATGACATGCCATAATAATGAACATAAATACCTCTCAAGTGATGATGTTTTCCCAACTCTGTCTGTCCAAGCTACTCTGCCCAAACTCTAACCAAGCTGCTCTGCCCAAACTCTGTCCAAAACTGGATCTTTCCTCCCAGCTAGCTAGGAACAGAGCCTATCTGGCTCCCTAGCTCCAGGATTCCGTGCGGATTCCTGGCCCCCGAGCCCAAAACTCCCAGCAACAGATGCTCCCCTGTAACAGTCCCTCAAATTCCTCAAGCCAAAAACCATAAACACAGTTTTCCAATCCCTCCCTCCGGAAAATGCTCCAATACAATCCCCTGATCTCCAAAAATTATCCCTCTCCCCAAAATCAAAAGGTCCCTCTCTCGAATGCCTTTTCCCCCTCATATTCCCCTGTCCATTCACCGCCTCTCCCCCCCTTATCTCTCCATTCAATGCCAACCACCTTATCCCTCCATTCAATGACATCCACCTTATCCCCTTCTCCTTAATGGTTCCCTCCTTCAATACGTTAAGTTTTCTTTTAATAAATTTAAATTTATTAAACTTTAATTCGTTACCCAAACATTTAATGAGTTAATTAATTAATTAATCAATTAATTAATATACATTAAACAATAATTAATTAATTAATTAATTATTATTATTAAATAATAATTAATTAATTAATATACATTAGGACAATTAATTAAACTTAATAAACCTTAAACAATTATTTAACTTTGACAATTAGTTATTTAACTAGGGTTGTTACACCACTGGAACTTCGAGCCAGCCACCACTGCCGAAGAAAGACAACATACAGATACCCAGGTCACCTCGCAAGAAACCTGCCACAGAACGTTCTACCATGTATACCAAATGGGGTACAGGTAGGAACAGACCTGTTGGGCTATATAGGGAAGCTCAAATACTCTGACCACGATGTAGCAGACGAAGACAAGTTTCCAGAACTTGCAAAGAGAGTATACATGGAGATGGTGGGCACAAATCCGTTTGGAGAATCAATTGACTAGCCACTCCAATGGGCAACAGGGTTGGAGAAGAAAGGAATTTTAGGTCTAGTGGACCTACCACATTTTGGCAGAGGTCATTACGCAACCACATGCATCAAACAGTTGTTAGCAGTCATGCATGGCGGGGACATCCCAGCGCATGGATCTCGTGCAGTTTCTGGATGACAAAGCCAGGGAGAAGGCACTAACAGAAGAGATGAAAAATAAGTATGGCATCAACGGGGGGACAAGAGGGATCATTATCAAGAGGATCAACGATGTCGCAACACAACTCGGTGGGAAAGTCTTAGCCTGCAAGCTACTAAGAAAATGCCGCAGGGAGGAAATTCCAGCTGGAGTTGTCGCAGTTGCAGCCCAGTGCGCAGAGGGCACCACAGTGAGATGGGCACTGTATCTCTTGAACTTGTTCTTGGATGACTGCAAGGATGTGCAGAATCTAGGAACATAGTTTCATTATTCATGGTTGATCACGCTAATAGCCTTTATGGGCTGGAGGGAACCAAGGTATGTAACTTTTTGTACCAGACCCAAACCAAACCAGGGAAAGAGATACTTATTGTTAAGGGCTATGTCGAATGCTAGTCACAAAAGGATGAACGGGTCCATCTTTGAAGGATACCTACGCGACCTACAAGAAGCCATCTCCAAAATGTGGAGAATAACACCAGAGGCTATCACGCGATATGGGGACATCGCCAACTTTAGGGCTACACGACATACAATGTGGATACAGGCACAGAAGGATCCTGATAAGCAGTGGCTACATATGTGCTATTGTATCACAAAGGGTGACATCGACATGGTCATCAACGAATGGGACGATGAATGGAGGATTCTAGCCATCACCCAGGATTTGCTGGAAAGGACAGCAGAAGTAGAGGCAGGGCAGGGAGAAACGCAACCTCGGGAAATCCAAGTACCCAAGAAACGAAGGACGGGCTAGACAACAACCACGCAGACAAAGGAAGGCACAACGAAGACAGGGGCCCAGAAGGGGAAAAAGGAGAATACACAGCTGGCCAGAGAGCAGCAGAAACAGGCTGAGGGAGCGCAGGAGACCACCCCAAGTCCCAAAACACAGGAACCAGGGGGAACCAAGAGGCCAGCCACACAGACAGGAGGCGCGCGCAAGAAATCAAAGGCACAAAGAACACCGCTAGAGTATACGATCATGGCTGACGATGGAGAAATGATAGCCTGAATGGTCCAAGATTGTCTATCTGAGGACTTCGACCATGTTGCACACCACATGGATAGGATTCAAGAGGAACTGGGAAACATGCGGCATCTCCTCAAGAAAATCGGGGAAGGGTAGACAACAAGCAGCAAGGGAACAGAACCATTAGCACCGCAGACAGAGGAAAGAATGGAAGTAGAAGAACGAGATCCAATCCACCCATTGCCGCACCCGAACGCAACATTCTATATTACACCCAGTATGCTGCGCATGGACGAGATTGTGGGGCATACACCTCTGAAGGACTTAAGCCATATCCAACTGGTGCTGACGCGGATGCCAACTAGGGCTCTACACAAGTTACAGGTTAGCATAAACCACGAGGTACAATCTCGCGCACACAAAGACTTGGTCGAATTGCAGCAAGCAACAGAGAAGCGGGACGCGCTGGAAATAGTCTATGAGCAGGCTAAATCTGAGACCGAGGAGGAAAGGGAGCGCATAAAAGGATTGGAACAGAAAGTGGCAGGAACTTATGAGAAGATTCCACAGGCCACGCAGAGTGATGAAATCACAACAGCATAAAAGATTGATCGGATTATGCAGGAAATCGATCAATCTCTGAGAACAAATCATACCAACCACTCCACCAACAGTGAAGGAGAAAAGGAAGTAGGAAGCAACATTGCAGTTGCACGAGATAGAGCAGAAGGTCAACACAACAGTTGACTTTTTCGATAAAACAACGCAACTATGGACTAAGTTAGAGGAGGATTAGCAGATCCAAAAGTGGGATAAGGAAGAAGAAAGGATCAACACAGCGATCCAAGAACTCAAGCAGAGGCAGAAGACAATGCCAATTACAGAATGCGTCAAAGGGGCACATGATATGAAGAAATTGCAGGCAGAGCTCACCACTGCGCAAACACAGAAACAAGAGCGGCATGCTCAAATGGAACCGTTGCAAGAGCAGGTAGCAGAAGTCCTGGCACAAGCAGAGGAAGCCAAGGCACAAATAGCACAGACCCAGGAAGAGTGTGTGGAATTGATTAGTAACGAAATTGCAGTCTAGATAGTTGACACGGCGCAGACACAGGCAGCAGAGCTCAAGGAAAAGTTCCAGGTGTTCACCAAGGAGATCGAGGAAGCAAACAAAGGTTAGGTGGCTCGGGACGAGCCACATGTCAGTGTTGGGGGCCTGTTGGAGACAGGCTGAAGCGAAAAAGCAAGGCATTTTTGGGAAAGAAAGCATTCATGAGGAAAGCGACAGCTGGAAGGAAGAACAACACGCGCGCATGCAGAAGAAGACCTAACGACGGTAGGGTTAGGATTTTGGTAATGTATTGTAATGGCTGAAGAGCCAAAAGCGTATAAATATAGATACTTAGGTATCATAGAGGGTTCGGGTTTTGTTATTGATGTTCAGAGTTTATAGAATTAAGTTGATATAGAAGAAAGAGTTGTTGTAGCGAGCCGATAGGGGATATTTTGTTGTATGACCTATTTTGTATAAGTTGTTGAGCTAGAGAAGACAGAGGGTAGATCTTGAGGGTTAGATCACAAGCTGGGGATCCTGGTGCGATCTAGTCCGCCTCATACAGATCTTACCCCACTGAGAAGAGTTGTAAGCGCACGGAGCTGTAGATGTGGAAATACTATAATAAAAGAGCTGAGAGCCAAATCTTTGTGGATGTAGCCCAGAAAGGGGTGAACCACGATAACATCTGTGTTTTGTGATGAATGCATGCATATATTTATCATCTTTTCAGTAGTTATTATTATGCTTAATGAATGAGTTGGTATATTGCCTGTTTAAGTACTGTTGCGATATTGAGGGAATAAGCTGTTGGATTTACTGCATAGTCATGAATAACAGAATGTTGCATTTACAAGCTATAATAATGGTTCAATATATAGTTCTCTTATCTCACACTCAATCCTAGGTTGTAAACACATGAGTCTTACAACCACCCATTAAAGCTATCTCGGGTGAGACTGCGCAGCGCATTATGTGTTGTGTTGCCTTATGGTTTGCCAGGAGGGTCGATAGTTTTAGAGGATTTGTTGGAAACCCGAAATACATGAACCATGGGTCAATACAAACTCAGACAGTATAGAAGAGTAGCTAACCAACAACATGGATGCTCTATATCAAAACAAGGATGATCCACTAGTAGGCAACAATGTCTCCACAAATGTTATCTATAGAAAAAAGATGAGATATCGACACACGAGCAACAATCAACAAACAAGAATAAAGCTCAAATGGCAGAGGATGAAGCACAGTTCTCATGGTAGAAAAGTCTCAGACATAGAGGCAAGAGAGGCCCATAGTGTCCAAATTATTCACCACATTGTGTGAGGCAAACTAGGGCCAAAACCCATGATGGCCCACAAGCACTAAAAGGACAAATTTGAAATGTAAATTTATATGATGTAGGAGATAGTAAATTATGATTTTTTTGCGGTCAATATTTCCTCATCATTACATAGAGGATAGAGACAAAAGTTTGCAAATGGAAGGTCAAGATTCAGGAAGGCGAAAGGCCAATAGTCAGGGTGAATTTCAATAAATAGGGGGATTGTACTTTAATTCGGGGCATTTGTATCTCAAAGCTTTCATGTACTACTACTGGAACTTTAATGATAATAAGTCTTTTTGGCCGAGCTATTTTCTGTAGAACTTTGATTCTTGTGTTGCACTGGTTGTGGATTGTTCTACTACCTTTTGCTTAGCACTAGAGTTGTGTAAGAATGTATCTCGAATCATAGACTATTCTTATGTATGTTTGTTGCAATTTTATTTATGTTCTTTAGGAAATATTTGTCTTAATCAATGAACATAGGACTCTAAATGATTGTTTCAATGTTAGACTATCCTAGATTTGCAGTTATTTACTCATATTCTTGTATTTTCTCTGTGTGAACTATTTCTCAGGCTATTGATAAGAGCATGTATGGTTTTGTGTTTACTTATTTGTTACTTTCATTTTTGTAAAGATGCATGCATTTACATCTTAGATTAGTTTCATTTCATTCTTTAGCTTAGAAACCATCATCGGTGGACCAGGTCGTAACCAGTAAACCTCAAATCAGTAATGGTTGTCGGGCCAAAATCCAAAAGGGTTTCCTATTCCAAACAATGTGAGGTCTAATTGGGACTTCTCGCAGGGGGTAATCCTTGTTGTTGATATGAAATAGGGTGATTGTGGTTTAGTCTTTGGTTCCCCAATCTTACAACTTCATATAATTTGTGTCTTGAAACATTTTTTCTTCGAAGTCTTCCATGTAATTTATGGTATTTCATTGGTCTTGTACCATTAAATATTTAACATTTTCTATTTGTAGTAGGGTATTCATACCATAATTTTTTGTGTAAAAGATGCAATGACACACCTAGGATCATCTCATACATAATTACCCATGATTCAAGTATATTCAAAGGTTTTTTATGGTGTTCCATATTTGCATTGTTTTCTAGAGGTTGTTGAGGCAAAGAATGGTTACCCGGATTGTACATTCACAATTGAATCATAGATGATGTCAACTCCATAGGAATTTTTTTGAACTCAACAATTGCGAATGAAATGAAATTTTGATTAAATATGAAGCAATTGCACAAGCTAAATCAATTGGGACCAATCCCAAAGATTGTGTTATACAACAAAGCACTTTTCATGCCATATTATATCAAAAACATCTTATCAAAGCCTCAATAGAAAGGAAAGACATGCATGTATAAGTATGGTTGGATGTTGGGTAACTACAATAAGAATTCATATATAATATACGTTAATAGAATACAAAATGGGATTCAAATTGTTTTGAAGGGTGTATACATTAAGAAACAAATTGCATCTATTATGCATTACATGAATATGAAAAAAGAGTTAAATCATAATTTTGGTGTAAACCTAACATATTGAAGGCAAAGATGTGCACATAGTTTAGATAAGGATATGAGAAAGTCCTACTTCAAACCCTTGAAACAGACTCTAGCTGAGGCCGAAATGCAAATGATAGCAAAAATATTTCAAAAAATTGAAAGCAAAAACAAAACAAATGTGTCTATTTTTTATTTGATGGAAAAGTTTTCAAAATTGATATTCATCATTGTCATGAGGCTCTTAAAGAGTATCAATATAGATTAATCACTAAGGATTGGGTGCCTGAATTGACACAATCGACGGTATCAAATCTAAACACTAAGAGATGGATTATTGATTCATTTTTAAAAAGGGGTACCAAGAAATTATTCAACCTTGTAGAACTGGAATTAGAGAAATATGTTTTAAGCGAAGAAGTACATTTTTTTATTCTTGACAAGCAACACTATAGAAGCTTCTAAAAAACTACTAAAAAATAAAGCATATAGTAATATTCACGATAAATTCAAAGAGAAGGCAATGCAACTTGTAGATCCTACCATGCTTGTGACTATAATCCTAAATCTTTTTCTTAGAAGAAAACAATCTTGGTATTGATATTTCAAAAAGAAATCAAATACACATAAGTTGGCCTCTAGGCCCTAAAACAAACCTCCCATGAATGTAAGAAACTACTGCTACTTGCAACCCTGCCTTACATTTCATCTTTGAACAACCCTTTTGAGAGATTTAAAAAAGGACTAAGACAAGCCAAAACAATAACAATTCATTATGTATATATGACTTACAAAAAGAAACATCCATACTATCCATCAGAAAAGAACTTTTTGTACTTCTACCTAAGGGGAGTTATCTCTAAACTCTTTCTCAATCAGCACACCCTCTTGAATAGTCAAAGCTTCCTTTGAAAGAGTATCTACTCTGTGGTTGAACTCCTGTAAACATGAGTAAAGTAAATTTCTTCGAAGCCACCTCTCAATACTTGTACTATGTTCATAATAGGCCTTAAGACTAGATTAGTGATATTTCTCTTGCCATTTAACCAATGAATTATTAGCTTAGAATCACCATGAATCTAGATCCTTTTCACCTTGTGTTCCAACGCAATCTTTAGCAAAATCCAAAGTGCAAACAATTCAGCTATGTTATTAGAGCCAATTACAACGCCATACTTCATAGTAAAGTGATGAGAGTTATTGAGAAAGAGAATGGCTCCCGCACTACACTCACCTAGCGAGTCGTGGCTTGCTCCATCAAAGAAGCCCCACGTCTTTGAAACATCTATAAAAGGGGCCTAGAGTTTCCTTGGAACATATTTCTTAAGAGACTTCCTTCCTTCATCGAAAGAGACTCTAATATGATGAGATAGTCTACCCAAATTCAACTCCAAATATTCAAAGACCGATCAATTTATGGAGAGCCAAATTCCCCACAAAGCATAACATGGTAGAGACTTAAAAGAACAAACACTTTTGTCGAGCAACCAACTTTCAAATAAGCCTAAGATAATAGGATTGGCCCAATGATTTTGGATATCAAAGATTTGAAACAAATCATTCCATACAATCTTGGCAAAAGAACAATGGACAAAAAGATGATCTATTGATTTACTATATTTTTTACACAACATCATCCCGAACTAATCCAATTCCTTCATTGTCCATTGTCCCATGTTAAGATTTTATTTGTCTATAATCCTAAATCTTTGTAGACAATGAAATGAGGAAAACAAAAGATGGGTTCAAATAGTGTTTATTGCACAAATTTTGAAAGCCATATATCATTGGGAGAATTTTGGTGTTCCAAAGCATACCGGGAGGGAAAATAAACCTTCTTATGAATTGATGGTAAGATTTTATCATTGAATCACTTTTCTCCCAATTATAATTTACCTCGTGAGAAAAAGTATAAGAATTTTTTTGAAATGAGCAAAGATAGAAAGCCTCAAGGATAAGTTAACCTTAGTGTATCTTCATCATGAAACATAGAATAAATGAGTCAATTTTTTTTACCTCTATAGGAATGGTAGTCTAGCATGTTCCTCCAAAAATGCATCACAAAAAGATTTCTCCCAATAGTACATTTAAATACACCACACATTTTTTTAGGTGTACAAAGGGGATGGGGGATGTAGAGCTAGATGCGTTAGCAGATAGAATAAAATATGGTAGTGTTTGGTTAAACAATTCAATCAAAGAAGAGGTAAAACAAAAGCGTTAAATGAATGTTGCAGGAGGATTAAGGCAACGGGACATGTTCACAATATATATTGCATTGAAAAACTTACGATCTCATATGACTACACTAAAAATTTATTTGTTGGCTCTCAATTTAGAGTTTCAATGATTTAACAAACTTGCTTAGTATATTGGGAAACCATCAGGGTAGGTGCATTTGTGTTTTTCTCGTTAATCAATACAATCCTACTTTGTTATTGAGGTTATCATGATATACTTAAAAAAACAAAGATTTGTCTTTTAGAGTTTGTGACTTTAGAAGATCCAAAGATAAAAAAAATAACACATGTTAGAGTAGATACCATCATCGTGTTGCATGGACTATATTTCCAAAAGAATGTGAAGAAATTGATACAAGTCAAATCATGAAGATGATATATGGCCAAAATGAAGCTAAAGAAAAAAAGATCCCCTGACGTCTTTTGAGGAAGTTGGTGTTTCGAGGACCAAATGCCCATTCAAAAATGAATATAAAAAAAACTTTCATTTTGGAATAATATTTTTGAAAATTTTGTAGAGTAAGGTGGGAAGGTTCTCTCTTTTTATGTTGGAAATAGACTTACTCATTGTATAAGGAATTAACAAAAGTGTAGATTGACGTGTGTTGTTGAGAATATACATCAAAAAGAATATATGAAAATGTATTATCAAACGCTTATCAACACTTCAAATTGATTAAAAATATAAAGTTTAGAAAACTATACAATACTTACAGTTTTTTTTTTCATCATTATAGTTTTATGATATTTCCAACATAAAAGTCTAATTTTATGATATTGTCATTTATCATGAAGATGCTCCTCTAACTTTAGATAAATCATTTATGGATGTTGAAGATACTCCTCTACTTCTAGATCAAACATCTATGGATGTTGTTGCAAGTGGTGATACACTATTAAAAGGTAAGTTTGTAGTCACATAGGATATATTAAGACAATGTTTATTGTAAAAAAAATAAAGTATTTGATTTATTTTCCAATATGCATTCACAAACAAAAAAGTCTCTACCATCATTTAATTCTTCAATGGAAGTAGTTGTTATAGTGGTTGCATCGCAAACAAGAACATTTCATATTCTACTCATGTCATATTTTCTATAACAACCATCAAACACTCATCTCAATTTTCAATATTCCTCAAGTGCATGCATCTATAACAGAATGTGTTATTATAGGACCATCACCAATAGACACAGTCTTACTCAAATGAAATATACCAAGATTTTATTTTTAAAGGAAATAAAAAATGAAGTTTTAATCATTTTTACTGAACAAAAGAAGCAAATGTTGAAATGATGCAGTACTCAAAATCAATTGAGCTAAGTGCATTCTATATTATAGAATGCATGTCATAATTTACTACAATCATTATCAAACACTCAACACAATTTTCATTATTATTCCTCAAGTAGAAAGGGTTAACCATTATTACATGCATCTATAGAAGAATGTCTATGAAGGGTTCATCACCAATTTGTGCATTCTTAATCAAATTAAATGGACCAACTTAAATTGATTTTTTGGAAGAAAATGAATCTATATTTTAATTTTCTCTCTTAAATAGACGAGGAAAATGTTGAAATGACATGGGACTCTGGATAAATTGTAAGCTACAATTGCTTCAAGTGTTTACGGTACAACACTGTTGTTTTTGTAACATGTAGTATATAATATTTCATGTGACAACAATATTTTTCCTATAGTAGAAGACTAAAATTTTTATCGATTGTAGACTTGGAAGATTTGTCGTGTTATGATTCTAGTAAAAAATCCAAAGTGAATTTGAAACAAGGAAAACACTACAAACTTTGACCAAAACATTTGAATTTTTCCTATTATTGAAAATAGTATTTGTGATTGTGATTTGGGCTATTAAGGAGAAGGAAGATTTGGAGCACTTAACTAAGCAAAAAAATATTTAAATTCACTCACATCGAGTGATGTATTGTTTTGTTTCAGTAAAGAGAAATACAAAAAATATTCCATGGGCCAATTAACCAAGCCATTTGATGTGATTTAGAGGTGGAATAATAATAAGCACAATGTGACAAATACCATACTTGTTTATAAAAATGTTTCTAGAGAGTCCTAATCAAATTGTATAACAATGGCATTGATGTGATTTAGAGGTGGAATAACAATAAGCACAATGTGACAAATACCATACTTGTTTATAAAAATGTTTCTAGAGAGTCCTAAGCAAATTGTATAACAATGGCATTATTGATGCAAAGAACAATTGGTTGATGCATTTTTGGAAGAAAATTTCAACTATGAGCAATGAAGGTAGTATTGATGTTAATATTGTAGAGATTTTGAAATCTATAAGATAAATTATTTGTAAACAATCTTCTTCTGAAAAACAATTGCTTTGATTGACCTTATTTAAGGGATGCTACTTCCATAAATATTTTTTCTTTCGTTAAAGAGTTCGATTTCCATGCTTGATATCATTTCAAAAAAAAACTTTTGATGTTACAAGTATATTTTCAAGCATGTGTGTTTTCTTTATTAGTTTAAGAAAATTCACTATGGTCATTTTCTTCCATGTTTTCAATATATTACATTCAATTGTTTCCATATATTAGTGGCATTCCATTTGAGTATTTTTAAACCCTCACCTCAAATTATGAGTGAATATTTTCATAGTGTTTGGCACCCTAGCTACCAGTGTATCATCAAATTATAAATGAATGATTTCAATTAGCATGTCGTAATACCTCAACTAATATGATTAATACATAAAGGGACAAGGAAATCCTTTTATGTAGACCCCTTGAACTACTAAGAAGTCCAATGTATATCTTCTTAAAAGTAATGAACACATGGCTTTGTTGTTTTTCTTAAGCCTCTTTAAGTTTTAATAATAATATCTTATTACTTGATTTTGATTTTTTTAGGCCCCTCAAAAGAAACTCTTCATATTGGGAGTAGAAGGACTACGTGAGTGGAGGGATTAGTGGCATTCCATTTGAGTATTTTTAAATTATCACCTCAAATTATGAGTGAATATTTGTATAGCTCTTAGCACCCTAGCTAGCATTGTATCATTGTATCATCAAATTATGCATGAATGATTTCAATTAGCATGTCGTAATACCTCAACTAATATGATTAATTAATACATAAGTGAATAGGGGAATCCTTTTATGTATACTCCTTGAACTACACAGAATTACAATGTAGATCTTAAAAGTAATGAACACATGGCTTTGTTGTTTTCCTTAAGTCTCTTTAAGTTTTAATAATAGTATCTTATTACTTGATTTTGATTTTTTTAAGCCCTTCAAAAGAAACTCTTCATATTGGGAGTAGAAGAATTGAGTAAGAGGTTTGTTGGGAAAAAACAACAATACTCAAAGCCCAATTTCAAATATGCTCCTTAAAATTATTATCAATGCAATTTTAGTGCTTGAGTATTAGAAGTTGCAAGGGAAATTTTTGACATTACTTATCATTTACTTACATGGAAAAAATAAATTATATTTTTTCTTCAAAAGCTTGATGAGATGAAGAATGTCAAATTTGTATTTGTTTGGAGTACATCTCAATGTGAAATGAGTTTGCTTCCTGATGCAGTAGCGTCCCGATCATCTCGGGGATGACACGACGAAGATAGTTACAGGGACGTGACCGAGCTTTTACAACTCTGATTGGTTGATGCGAGAGGTGGATGAGATAAATTGTTGGGAGTAACAACAATGGTGAAGATCGATCGAATGCTACCGAGATCCAGCCTTTGGACTGTTGGGAGTAACAACAGTGGTGCAGAGTTGCAGCAATGGGGTAGCTAGGAGTACTGATATAGAATGGACAAGTGCGTGGAAGGCTATGTTGTAGAAGACAACAGTTACATAAGCAGTTGTGGGCGTTACAGATCAAGAGGAGCGCATTGTTGTGCTGAAACCAGAAGGACGCACAGAGGAAGACGAAGAGTCATTGAGGAAAGAACCAAACAAAATTTGAAAGATGAAAGGGCATGAGAAGTGTTGGGGAAACTGAAGCGAACAGTTTATGAGAAGAATAAAACACAACATCGAAGATATGGATGGGGTTGGCAGCAAGAGAGCTTGCAGAGAACAAGAAGAGAGATCTCGCGAGACATGAGAGGGAGAAGTGGTTGAGGTTGCCATGGCCTCTGGCCTGGCAACCCAACGAATATTGTAAGCTCATATCTGGCCATCGATCCATTCTATTGTACTCTATACGAATGAATAAAAGAGTTGGGTTTATAGATTTACCCTTTTTGTGTGTGTGAGAATGAAATCGTGTATGATGTATTTACTGTGTTCTTGGCATAATTATGTATGAGTTAATGTCATGCGTGAATGAGTAAATCATGTAGAGAATAGTATGATATCGTTGTGTAGGTGTAGATGGTGCTACAATGACATATGTGTTGCAGCCTGGGCGTGTCACAGCAACATGCACGTCAAAAGAAGATCCATTGCAGCATGAACTTGTTGCAACAGGAAGCGTTTGCAACAAAAGCGTGTTGCAACAGGAAGCATTTTGCAGCTGATAGGTATTGCAACATAGGGCGAGTTGCAGCATGGGTGTGTTGCAACCGAGGACATGTAGTCAGATATGTGTTACAACAGGGCACTGTAATAGAAGGTGAGTTGCAGCGAGTTGTAGCAGAAGATGAATTGTAGCAGCAAGTTAGTAGGCGAGTTGCAACAGATGTGAGTTGTAGCGAGTTGCAGCAAGAGACGAATTGTAGTAGTGAGCTACAACAGAAGGTGAGTTGCAACAAGTGGACATGAAGCAGGTTGGTTAGTACCGACTGGCGATTCTATAACATTTGTTGCAGTGTTACTGTGAAGCAAACATGGATATGTGGGAGTAGAGGTACAACCCTAGGGGTTGTGGCATGATCAGGTGAAAGGAAGGAAAATGTAGCAGAGTCAGGAAGATTTATGGCAACTTTGATTCCCATCATGCACACACGAAGAAAAAAATCTTTTGTTGAGAACGTACTCTAATGGCAGGGGGCGGATGCCTGCTACGTCAAGTAGTATCAGAGCCTTGGTTCGACTTTGGGGTGAAATAATGTGAGAGATATCAGAGCTTAGTTCAACTTTGGGGTGAAACAATGTGAGGAGATATCAGACATGGTTCAATTCTAAAATAAAAGAATGTCAAAAGATATCAGAGCTCAGTTCAACTCTAAGATTAAGTAATGTGAGGAGATATCAGAACTAGTTCAATTCGGGAATTAAAGAATGTGAAGATATCAAAGCATGGTTCAGCTCTGGGATGGAAGAAACTACAAGTCAAGGAGACCTATGAGTGTGGATTCAACTTGTATTGTTGACGGAAGAATGATGGGAGGCAATGTCAAAGAAAGGGCTTGTGAAGTGTAATATGGCTAAGGGCTACATTAACTACCAAAGATTTCCCCGTGAAGATGAACAAGTTAACGAGGTGCAGAAACCAAGAGTTAGAATGAAGAAAATGGAGTGGTAGCAAATGTCAAGATGAAGAATGAAATGGGAAAATATAGCCAAGAACATGAAATTTCATAAAGCAAAGTTCAGAAGGTTGCTGCTGAAAAGGAAGAAGCCTCTGAGATAAATGGCTACTAGAAATAGATGGCAGTTGTGGTGGCGATTATCCATGATTGTTATCTTGGAATGAAGGCATGGTCACTGGAAATGAACAAGTGTGGTTGCAAGAGGAATGCAGTCGGAAGGTTTCCTGGACTAGAGACTAGACTCATATGTTTTGAGGAGCATGTTGGTAGCAATGAGCGCATTGTTGTCGGATGGTGACTACAAGTTTTGTGTGGACCTGAATTTAAGAGAAATAAAGAAGAACAAAGATGCAGCAGTGGAAGATAGAGACACGTGGTTGTGTCAGATGTAACGAAGAAAGGAAGGAGAAGATGGAATTTTTGTTTTCCCTTAATATGTTATTTTCTTATTT
The DNA here is from genome assembly GCA_010110895.2 of Picea sitchensis. NCBI lineage: Eukaryota > Viridiplantae > Streptophyta > Pinopsida > Pinales > Pinaceae > Picea > Picea sitchensis. The sequence goes on from SNQJ01S0031109.1 coordinate 119,972, forward strand.
GCAGGAAGAAAGACATTTGTGACTGCAGATAGAAGCGGATGTGCTTGGTTCAAAAGAAGATGCAGTAGAATGATATATGTGCAGGAATATGAACTACAAAGACTGTAGGAAATTGCAAAGATCAGATAGGTTGCAGATGTTGAAGAAGATGATGTTGTAAAGAAGAAGCATGATGAAAGTTGTCGAGTTGAAGACGGATAACATACAGTCCGAAGGATGAGGAAGCTGATGAACGAACATTGTTGACAGAGATAGGAGAAGATTTCAAATCTCCTAAGGAAGAATACATGTTGCAGAAAAATGTTAGAAAAGTGAAGGTTGTTGAGGACTGAGTGTGAAGGTGTTGTGTGGAGAAAACTCTTGAAGGTTGTCTATGGTAATTTTAAAAGAATGTCTATATGTTGACATAATCGATGACTGAGGTAGTCTGCATGTGGTTGTGGATTGAGTCAAAGGGAGGTGTAACATGGGAGCAAGAGACTCCATGTTGTGTAGCTTCGAGCATGAGTGGTTGGTTGCACCGAAGGCACTTTGTACACTACATGAAAGAGGGCAGTGGGATGTCCTGGATTGGACGTGACTCAGATCGAGTTGTGCAAGTGATGTGGATTGAGTCAAAGGGAGGTGTAACATGGGAGCATGAGACTCCATGTTGTGTGGCTTCAAGCATGAGTGGTTGGCTGCACCAAAGGCACTTTTTACACTGCATGAACAAGGGCAGAGGGATGTCCTAGATTGGTTGTGACTCAGAGCAAATTGTGCAAGTGATGCATGACTGAAAGTACCTGACCAGTGCTTGTGGTAATGAAGAAAGAAAGACAGAGAAGGTAGCAGTACCAAATGTTGAGTTGCTATAGAAAATTGAGTTGCAGCAGGAAAGAGATGAAATTTCCAAATCTCTATGAGGAGAATATTGTTGTGTTGTTGTGGAATGATGTGCAGAAAGGGACAACAATGAGTTGAGAAAAAGAATGTGCAGCAGAGGAAGATGTCTTGCAGATTGAAGTGTATAGCATGTGAGCACTGCAGAGTGGGAGTGCAACATTAATGAAGTTGTATTGGACAACTGTAGATGCAGTGATTTACCTCATAAGCATGAGGACATGCTTTCTTGAAACCTGAGGAGTCCGATGCACTAGCATCCCGATCATCTTGGGGATGACACGACGAAGACACTTACAGGGACATGATAGATTTTTTACATCTCTGATTGGTTGTTGCAGGAGGTGAATGAGACAAACTGTTGTGAGTAACAACAGTGGTGAAGGTCGATCGAATGCTACTGAGTTGTAGCATTTGGATTGTTGGGAGTAACAACAGTGGTGCAGATCAAAACAATGTTGCAAAGTTGCAACAATGGGGCAGCTAGGATTGTTGTTATAGAATGGACAAGTCCGTGGATGGCTACGTTGTAGAAGACAATGGTTACAGAAGCAGTTGCGGACGTTACGGCTCAGGAGGAGCGCATTGTTGGGTTGAAGCCAAAAGTATGCGCAGAGGAAGACGAAGAGTCGTTGAGGAAAGAACCAAACGAAATTCGGAAGATGAAATGGCATGAGAAACATTGGGGAAACTGAAGCGAACAATTTCTGAGAAGAATAAAACACATCATTGAATATATGGATGGGGCTGGCAGCAAGGGAGCTTGTAGAGAACAAGAAGAGAGATCTCGCAAGACAGGAGAGGGAGAAGTGGTTGAGGTTGCCATGGCCTCTGGCCTAGCAACCCAACGAATATTGTAAGCTTAGATCTGGCCATCGAGCCATAGTATTGTACTATGTACGAATGAATAAAAGAGTTGGGTTCATAGATTTACCCTTTCTGTGTGTATGTGAATGAAATCGTGTATGATATATTTACTGTGTTCTTGAGATAATTATGTATGAGTTAATGTCATGCGTGAGTGAGTAAGTCCTAGAGAGAATAGTATGATATCGTTGTGTAGGTGTAGATGGTGCTACAACAACATATGTGTTGCAGCCTAGGCATGTCGCAGCAACAAGCGCGTCAAAAGAAGATGCATTACACCATGAGTTTGCTACAACAAGAAGCGTTTGCAACAAAAGCGTGTTGCAGCAGGAAGCATTTTGCAACTCATAGGTATTGCAACATAGAGCGAGTTGCAGCATGGGTGTGTTGTAGTCGAGGACATGTAGTCAGATATGTGTTAGAATAGGGGACTGTAATAGAAAGTGAGTTGCAACAGAAGACGAATTGTAGCAGCGAGTTAGTAGGCAAGTTGCAACAAAAGATGAATTGTAGCAGCAAGCTACAACAGAAGGCAAGTTGCAGCAAGTGGACACAGAGCAGGTTGGTTAGTACCGACTGGAAATTCTATAACATTTGTTGCGGTGTTACTGTGAAGCAAACATGGATACGTGGGAGCAGAGGTACAACCCTAGGGGTTGTGGCATGATCATGTGAAAAGAAGGAAAATGTAGTAGATTCAAGAAGCTTTATGGCAGCTTCGATTCCCATCATGCACACACGAAGAATAAAATATTTCGTTGCGAACGTAATCTAATGGCAGGGGGTGAATGCTCGTTGTGTCACTTCCTACCTACCAAAATAATCTATCTAAAATATTTGAAACATCTAGTTTATAAATGAAGCAATGTATCATAATACATATAATATAGAGAAAAAATGTTTTAAAGTTCCTCTAAATTGGGAATATGACGATTCTTTCAAAACAAATTGATTTATATGGACCAATATTTGTACTTTTGTAAAACATCAATAAAAAACAAACATGAAAAGATACTTGAAAGTGCATACGAAAATTATTGTTGGTTATTCATTTTAGATATTTAATGCAAATGATATCAACTTGGAATTTTTTTTATGTTGATACTTATTTTAATATTTTTATATGTACATGTGAAAAATTTGAAGCCAAAAAATTGCTTGTCAATGTATTAAAAAAAGAATATGAAAACCAAAAAACTAAGAATGGGGAATTTTGTTTGATGCAAAGCTTTATTTTCTATCTCAATGTAAAGAATTGCTTCAAAATTGTTTTGAAAGCTTTCAAGTAGGTACATGAACTTATGTTTGAAAAAAAAACTGAAAAATTCATGCCATGATTTTAAGAATTAGTGAGATTTGAAATAAAACAAATTGTAATGTTATATGCACAAAAAGAATGCAATACACAATTCATTAACAAATTCATTAAAAAAAATCAAAGTTATTTCTCAACCTTGTATCAAAAGTTTGAAACATGCATAAAAGTTAATTTGATTGCAAAAATACAATTCTTATAGAAGACTCTATAGAGAATAATAAGAAAAATGATCGTGAAAATTATGTTATTGTAAAGATTTAATGGTATGGAAATGTTAATGATAACTATTTGTTGGAATATTTATGGCCAAAATGTAGCTAATGTACAATATGTAATCCAAAAATGAAACAAAATGAATGACACCGTGAAAGTAATTTTCATTCGAGTATGAATTATGTAAAAAAAAATTGAATTTTCAATGATTTTTTTGTTGGAATATTTATGACCAAAATGTAAAAAATGTAACTAATGTACAATTTGTAATCCAAAAATGAAACAAAATGAATGACAACGTGAAAGTAATTCTCATTCGTGTATGAATTATGTAAAAAAAATAAAAAAAAATTCAATGATTTTTTTTCCTATTTCATTTGCTCCATCTTATTTACTTGTGCACATAATAAATTGAAATTTCCTCTAAAATATATGTTTGAATTTTTTGATGGTAAAGATTATAATAGTGATTTAAATCTGAAAATATTATCTAAGAAAATTTATTTATGTCTACACACAGCATTGTGGTTCCATCTACATTCTATAATGAAACATCCACTCCTTTCGAGGAAAATACAAGATACCTAGTATTTTTCCTCAAAGCCAACGACTACACATGTGGTTGATTAAAAAGATTAAATCTAAAATATGCGTATGGCGTCCCCATGGCTATCAATTAGAGAAAAGATTATTCTCATAAAGAGTGTCAATGAAGCAATTCTAGTTTTCTGCAACATTTTATCAATTATGCAAAAGTGGGTATTAAATAAAATTACCACCATCAGATTTTTATGCTTAGGGCGAAAAAAATCACATGCCCTTTTCTACGATCTATTCATGGCGTCAATTAGGAGAAGGAACACTGCCTTTTTTTACAATCTAGGCATGCGGGTAATAAAGAAAAAGAGCACCTCCCCTTTCTCACAATGTAAGCATTCCAATGATGAGGAGAAAGAGCACATGCCCTTTGTCTCAAGTGATGAGGAAGAGCACGCACCCTCTCTCAAAATCTAGGGATTGCATTGGCGAGAAGAATCGACACATGCCATTTATCACAATTTTAGTGATGAGAAGAAACAAAACATGCCCTTTCTCACTATTTGACATTCGAGTGTTGAGGAGAAAGAGCACCTACCCTTCCTATTATGAACATAAATAACATAATTATATATAAAATAATATAAATAATAATAATTAATTAATGAAAATACATTATAAACAAAAGATGTGCCTTATCAAAAAGACATGCCTATCAACAAAAAGGCACTCTGCCTAGGGATATATAATGAGGCCCTCAGTTGTAATCAATCATCATATCTTATCCAATTATTTATTATTTGTCCTATATAGATTTTAACCTATTATCCTTTTTTACATTGGATATTTACGTAAGTGAACCAAGTTGGTTCCTTACATTTGGTCTCAGAGCAGTTTTCCCGCTAACATGTGGTCAAGTTTGTGTTGATGTTTTGGGAGTTGTGGAAGGTATTAACCTTTAGGACAACCTTTGTGCTTAGAGAAGAAGATTTTGGAAGCAAGAGAACCATTAAACAGATGTGGAAATACCCTAGAAGAGAAGTCAGCCCAAGGAGAATAATAATAAAGAATTAGAAGGCTCCAGAAAGAGAAGTCGGCCCCACATGAAAAGTCACTTGGACAGACTAGTATAAATAAAGGGAGGCGCTAGCTCATTTGACACACTCACTCATTTTGCAGTTAAGGGCGCAAGTCTAGAAGTTACAACAATTCAACAAAGGGAAGAAAGGGCGCAAGTCTGAGGAAGGTGACGCAACCACTGTAGTGGTGAAGTCTCTCCTTGCTCGGCCTTTCTGGTATCTCTCTCATGTGCTTCTCTTGGTAAAGGTACGCTCTATTGGTATTGTGTTGTTGCTGCAGCCGTGTTGGTATCTCTGGTTAGGGTTTATCTGAGAGGACTTGCTTTGTGTACAAAATCTATCTAAGAAAAAGTTACTATGCTCGGGGGTGGTACGTGTAAGTGCCTATGGTTGGGTGACAATGGTGTAACATTGTCTATGCTAAAACGAGCATACCAAAATTTTAACATGGTACCAGAGTTGGTTTCCTTCGAGACAGTCTAACCATTGGAAGGAAGATCGTCAATTTTTCCCTGTTGTCAAGCTCGTTGAGCACTCACAAGCCACCAAGAAGGTCGTCTAAGGAGGGCGCATCTTTTCCCGGGATTAGATCTCCAAAATTCAAAAGTTGGAAAATTAGGGCTTCCTCATAAAACCCTAGGTCAAGATGTTTGGGCATTTAAAGGCTGAAGTTGAAGCAGATCCTTGAAGAAAGGAGGTCGCCTTGGCATAGTGCACTCACTGTTAAGATCAAAACTCATTCTTGCAAAATTTTAATTTTTGTCATATTTTATAGATCCCGGGGCAAAATGACTTCTAGCACTAAGCTTGATGAGAAGCTTGAGGGTGTTGATAACTTTCGAGCATGGAAATATAGAGTAATGCTCATTTTAGAGGAGAATGATCTAGAAGGCTTCAATGAAGAAGAAGTTCAAGAGCCAGAGGGAGATGAGGCTAAAGCAAAGCACAAGAAGAACCTAGTTAAAGCAAAAAGGATTATTGCAGATTCTATCAAAGATCACTTGATCACTCATGTTTCATCATTGAAGACTCCAAAACATATGTTTGATGCTTTATCCCAATTATATGAAGGCAAGAATATCAACCAGAAGATGATATTGAGGACTCAACTCAAGAATGTGAAGATGCAGAATTCAGAAACCATTCAATCCTACTTCACGAGGGTATCTCAAATCAAAGAACGACTTGAAGCCATTGGAGACAAAGTTGAAGAAGCTGAGCTAGTAATGACTACATTGAATGGTCTCCCAAAGTCTTGGGAATCATTTATTCAGGGAATCTGTTCCAGAAGAAAGCTAACAAAGTTTAGCAGGCTATGGGAAGATTGCACTCAAGAAGAAGCTAGATTGGCAGCAAGAGAAGAAAAGTTGGGTGATGATGAAAATCAAGCACTAGMAACACATACAAGAAATGGAAAGAACAGAAAAGAGGTTCATTCTCACAAGAAGTTTTAAAAGTCACAAAAGACTCAAAAGGATTATTCAAGTTACAAATGCTTTAGCTGCCAGAAGATGGGACACATTGCTAGAAATTGTCCTCACATAAAAGATCAAATCAAAAAAAGAAAGTATAAAATACATCATGCTCATGCCGCATAAGACAATGAACCTGTTCATAGGAAAGCAAAAAAAGATGATTCAAGTGAAGAATACGTATTGATATCATCTCTATAGGGACAGTGACTCATGGAAGTGACACATGGCTTATTGATAGTGGTGTTTCTAAGCACATGACCGGTTACAAGGATTCTCTTTCAAAATTGGTTCGGAAGAATTCACCTCATAAGGTGAAGCTCGGTGATGACTATCAATATCCCATTAAATTGGTAGGAGAAGCCTCCTACATGTTGGATTCTGGAAAGCCTATGAAGATGAAAGATGTTTTGTATGTACCTGGTTTGAAGAAGAATATCCTTTCTATCTCGACATTGGATGAGAAAGGATTCAGAGTTGCTTTCATTGATAGTGAAGTTCTTATGTGGTCAAGAGGAAAGTCTATTGATGATGCTATTGTGATTGGTGTTCAAGAAGGAGATCTATACAAATTAAAGGGACACTCAGATTCAACATTAGTTCACAGTGCAATAAATCCCACTGAGCTATGGCATAGAAGATTTTATCACATACACTACAAAGCATTATCGATCGTGAGAAAGATGGTGACAGGTTTTCCAAAGATCCAGATGAATCATGATGGTATATGCAAGGAATTTGCACAAGGAAAGAACGTGAAGAGTCTATTTCCAAGCATTGACAGCAAAACCAAAGGAGTCTTGGACATCGTACACTCAGACGTGTGTGGACCGATGACAGCGACTTCACTTAGCAGGTATGTATATTATGTTTCATTTATTGATGATTTCTCACGTAAAACTTGGATTTATTTCTTGAAAACAAAAAGCGACGTATTTAGCAAGTTCAAGGAATTCAAAGCCCTTGTAGAAAATCTTTCTGAAAAGAAGATAAAGATCTTGAGGTCAAATAATGGAGGAAAGTTCACATCGGATGACTTCAAAGCATTCTGCAGAGAAGTTGGGATGAAGAGGGAGCTCACTACTCCCTACAATCCTCGGCAAAATGGTGTGGCAAAAAGAAAGAACCGGACGATAATGGAAGCAGTAAAGGATATGATTCATGATCAAGATTTACCGATGCATCTATGGGCAGAAGCAGCGAGGACTGTTGTATATGTGCAGAACAGAAGTCCTCATTGTATACTTGGGAACAAGACACCAGAAGAAACGTTTACAGGGGAAAAGCCAGAGGTCGACCACCTGAGGATATTTGGTTGTCCAGTATATGTGCATGTTCCCAAGGATAAGAGATCGAAGTTGGATCCTTCAGGCAAGAAAGGTATATTTGTTGGATATAGTGAGACATCAGAGGCATATAGAGTCTACATCCTTGGTCACGGGAAGATTGAGACTAGCATAGATACCTTCGATGAGGATGCAGCCTTCAGTAGATCGAGGCAGAATCATATAGATGAGGTCTGTTAGCACTCTATAAATCTGTTCGGCTGATAAACAGACGACGAAGGTAACTTTTTCAACCAACTTTGAGACCTGAAACTAGCCTTTCGGATCTAGAGAGGGCTCTCTCGGGAGGCGCGGTCTCCGCGCGGGATATGGCTTTGAGGGAAGTGGCTAGATTTAACACCTTTGATATAATGGGTTATGGTTATATTGGCGCAAGAAAGTAAGACTTGGGCTATGGAGTTGATTTGAGAGAACAACGAAAACAATGACTCGGTGACTGAACTTGAGAGGATAAGGCTAAGCGAGCCACAGTCTTCAATGTAAAATAATAATGTGTGGCGGGGAGAAAATATAGGAAGTAACTCGAAGCACTGTTGCGGGTGAATTCAGAGTTAACTTTTAGAAGAAAAACGTTTTGTCTAAATGGCGCGAACAAGGGGCGCTGCGCAGCGAAACCACGGGTTCGAAAATTTGTTATGAATTAGACAGAAAAAGATATGAATAAAGATAACAAGACGCACGTATGCAAAAAGAGAAAACAATACATCCAACTACTACAATTAGAATCTTTTCGTCAAAGTTACAGGACTTTTACATTAAGTTTCGGTCGAACTCAAATTACATACAATAGCTACTATCTATACCAATTTTCCCAACCCAACCATGTTTACATGAGAATGATCCCCATATATAGAAAACTAATGTCACCCTTGGCTACTAGGGTCGAACTACTCCCTCCTAGAATCATGGATCTGTTTTCTTTGAAAGAGAACAATAACTTTAACGGATTCACTAAAAATAGAAAACCCGACTTTGTCAAATCATAATCGTAACCGGAATATTCTTTACAATCATTGATCATGATCAAAATTCGACCATATGGTTGTGATGAGCCATCATGTGCACTACTGGACACTCTTTCACCCTTGCACAGCAAGTCTGCTATGCAACAGTAACCTACAACAAAAAATGCAGCAAATTGCGCAGCAAACTAGAAGAATAGGCGTTAAAAATGACATCATATCTCACTAATAAAAAACTATTTTCCGAAACGGACAGAGGTTTTTGTAGTTAAGTTGGTTATAAAGAAAAACCTCTCTCGGTTTCTTGAAATTCATCTCCAGCTGGCAGGAATACATGTCACAAAAACATGTCTCGGACAGGAAATCATGAAAATTGAAAAATAGGGCTCAAAGATCCCTTCGAATCTCCCAAAATATGAAACGCTTTTAAAATCTGAGAGAAGTTTTTATTATTTGGTTTGTCCTAAACAAAACCCTCTCGGGGATTTTCAAAATTCCTCTCCAGTTGGTCAAAAAGTGATCTTGAAGTTGACCACTAAACCAGTGATTTGCGCAACGCGACCTTTAGTCTGTGCATAGGAAAATCCACTACGCGATGACATCCTCTGCGCGACAAAAATCCATTGCGTGACAGAATCCTTTGCGCAGTGAAGTGCTCTGCACAGCACATAGCAAATTTTGCAGTGCACAGTTGCAAATGGAAATGGAACAAATAAATGATAAGCTTCCTTTTGAAACTGACCCTTGGAGATGTTAGATATTGCCAATCATAAAAACAATATGGGTGCTAACATGCATGACTTTGCAAATTGTTGACAAACCTATAACCTTAGCTATGAAAATCATGGTGCTAACCGCTGGCTCCAACAGGGATGTTATCCTCCTTGTGAGGTAGCAAAGAACAGTAGACCAGGTGCCTATCCATTGGGCTTCTCCCAAACTCAACTTTTCAACTGTAACTTGTAACCTGCATTCGCTGAAAACCCAAAACTGTATATGCTCCAAACTGAAAACTGAAACTAAGCTGAAAATGAAAACTGCAGATTGCTAAAAGAAATGCTCGTAGTACCGAGCTTATTCGCACTCCTACCTACCCTAACTGCTGAAAAAGATGTCAATCAACTGAAATCAAAATGCCAATGCAACCATGCAAGCACTTTATCCACTTTTTGGTTTCTTTGCACATGCTTGCTCCAAAGCCTGTTTACTGATAAGTCATTCAAAAATTTATCTATAAATTCAAATCTCAAAAAATTAAAAACATTGGGATTGTTTGTCGCCTCCACCAAAACTGCAAATGGATCCTATAAAACATGCACAAAACAATAACCATGTTTCACCCCTTCCACTGCATTCTCGTTTTTATGTGATTTAACCTGTTGATTTCCACCAAGAGGCTGAAACGTCTGTTGAGACTGCTGGAAATAACAATCTTCTGAATCAGAAGACAGTGTTGGTTGAAATGAAACCCTTGGTGCAAAGCCATATCGAGCATCGACGTTGATTGACCATCATCTTTATTTCCAAGCTGGTAGTTGAGCACAAGCTGCAAATCTGAATTGAAATAACCTTCCATGTAATCAGCGACACGGTCATTAAATGCATGAGAAGGTTGTTGGTCTTCCTCACTAATAACAATTTGCTCATGTAAAACAGTGTCACTGTGAATGTAGTCAGACTTCTCTGCTTCCTCTGTTATCTCATGATTTACTTTCAACAATTCAAAGGAAGAAAAACATAATGGAGAAATAGTTTTCATTTGCGAGTCCACCGCTTTCTTCATATTCAACATCATGCCTGGAGGATTTCTGATTTGAAACATTATAAACATTTTTCTTTAGCAATTTGAAAGAAGCAAAACACAATGGCAAGGTTCTTTCACCTGATTCAAAACCTTCTTCATTTTCTTCACCACTGTCATATGCACATTTTTCAATTTCTTTGGATTGTTGAACATACTCATTTTCAGATTCATCTTCGACCAATCGCTGCAATTTTGAACTGACAAGACCTTCTACATAACAAGTAACAGGGTCATCAGACACATGAGAAGATTGTTGCAATTGTCAATTTTTTCCCATGAATCAGTGTGATTTTGCATCAGCACACATTCCTCTGCCTCAGTGATGATCTTTAAATTTTCTTTCAACAATTTAAACGAAGCAAAGCATAAAGGTAAAGAATTTCCTTCAGCTGATCCGGTACTTTATTCATATTCGTCTTTGTAACTGTGATATGTAGGCTAATTGCTCTCATTACACTGCTGAAAATGAACATTTTCTGATAGAGAACATGCAGTTGGTTGTTCTAGGAAGTCAACATCATAATCATCATCATATTCATCATATATAGACAAATCGACAACATCTGCAATGTCGTATAACAAGAAAAAACTTGGGACATCAACCTGCTCTTCGACAAGCTGATTTGCAAATTCATTTTCTTGACTATCTACAAATGAATACATAAAACAATCAGCCCCGTGCTTATCATGAGATGGATCAAAAGCTAAATTAGCACCTTCTTTTTCAATAAGTGGAATATAATCATTTGCAAAATCATCAACATTTAAAGCTTCAAGAGGACATATGATATTATTAACCCTCTTCTCAAGATTCAAATCAATTGTTCTTTGTTCGTATTCATTGTCATGTTCTTTAGCATCCAACTCCTCATTTCGAATCTGTTTACATGCTTAAATAGTGTCTTCAACTTCCTAAGCATTGTTGAACATATGTTGCAAAGACATAGACTTCCTCTCCATCAAAAGAAAAGATAAGTCTGATTGAAAGGTTGTTACATAATGGAGCATGGCAGCAACTTCAAGAGGTTGGACTTCTTTAGGCAGTTTATAATAAAGGCTAGCAAACCTCCTGCTGAAATTTGGGATGGTTTCATCTTTCATTCTTCTCATGACATAAAACTCTGAAAGGAGTAGATCCCATGACTTTCTCTCACCCCAAAACCTACAGAAAGCTTCCCTCAGTGCATCCCACGAGTTAATCGACTGAGGCTGCATATGTCTAAAACATGCTTTGGCATCTCCTTGTAAGGACTGAGAAAAGGCCCTCATAGACACATCATCATGTTCGATCTCAAAAAGGTCTATGCAATTCTCAAAGACCTGAATATGTTTTTCAGCTGACTGTCAATCAAGCTCTCCATCGAACCTAGGAAGATACTTATAATGTTGCAGAGGAAAGTCACGAAGGATGGAAGGAAATTTAAGAGGATTGTATATTTCTTGAATTATTGAGGGTGCAGGGTTAAGAACAGAAGGTACAAGCTCAGCTTTGATTTCATTAAGTTCACAAGAATGATCATGAACATCGTATGGCTCAGAGGAAGGAGCTTGGTGAATATCGGTTATACAAGAAGGAGGTATACCTACAGTTTGCAATGAAGGATATACAAGGGTAGATCTCTGGGATTCATTTAAACACGGTAAGTGAAGAAATATTCTTTTGAAAAACTCAGGAAATGACAAGAAGATATCGATAAAACAGAAAAGTACTTCGTGAACTAAACTTAATCTCGAGTACCTTATTTTTTCATACTGCTCTTCCATATCTCTGTTAACAAGTCTCATTCTCCAGTGGAGTCTTTGAATCGCATTTGAAGCTTGATTTGAGTCGCCATGAAAACTTTAGCTATGGATTCTTCTGCCAGTGCAATCACCTTCAACCGATTTTCTGATGTGTGGAGTCGCCAGAGCAGAAATACAGCCAATATGTGCCTAAGTGTCTGCTACTCTTAGACCTCAGAACTCAACCACGTCGTTCTTTCCCAGGGAAAATTTTCAATTTTGTCCCCGGCAACGACACCAAAATGTTAGCACTCCGTAAATTTGTTCGACTAATAAACAGACGACGAAGGTAACTTTTTCAACCAACTATGAGACCTGAAACTAGCCTTTCGGATCTGGAGAGGTCTCTCTTGGGAGGCGCGGTCTCCGCGCGGGATATGGCTTTGAAGGCAGTGGCTAGATTTAACACCTTTGATATAATGGGTTATGGTTATATTGGCGCAAGAAAGTAAGACTTGGGCTATGGAGTCTATTCGAGAGAACAACGGAAACAAATGACTCGGTGACTGAACTTGAGAGGATAAGGCTTAAGCAACAGTCTTCAGCGTAAAATAGTAATGTGTAGCGGGTAGAAAATACAGGAAGTAACTCGGAGCACCGCTGCTGGTGAATTCGGAGTTAACTTTTAGAAGAAAAACGTTTTGTCTAAATTGCGCGAACAAGGGGCGTTGCACAGCGAATCCATAGGTTCGAAAATTCATTATGAATTAAACAGAAAAATATATGAATAAAGATAACAAGACGCACATACGCAAAAAGGGAAAACAATACATCCAACTACTACAATTAGAATCTTTTCATCAAAGTTACAGGACTTTTACATTAAGTTTCGGTCGAACTCAAATTACATACTATAGCTACTGTGTATACCAATTTTGCCAACCCAACCATGTTTACATGAGAATGATCCCCATATATATAAAACTAATGTCACCCTTGGCTACTAGGGTCGAACTACTCCCTCCTAGAATCATGGATCATTTTCTTTGAAAGAGAACAATAACTTCAACGGATTCACTAAAAATAGAAAACCCGACTTTGCCAAATCATAATCGTAACCGAAATATTCTTTACAATCATTGATCATGATCAAAATTCGACCATATGGTTGTGATGAGCCATCATGTGCACTACTGGACACTCTTTCACCCTTGCACAGCAAGTCTGCTACGCAACAGTAACCTACAACAAAAAATGAAGCGGATTGCACAGCAAACTAGAATAATAGGTGTTAAAGATGACATCATATCGCACTAATAAAAAATTATTTTCCGAAACAGAGAGAGGTTTTTGTAGTTAAGTTGGTTATAAAGAAAAACCTCTCTCGGTTTCTTGAAATTCATCTCCAGCTGGCAGGAATACATGTCGCAAAAACATGTCTCGGACAGGAAATCATGAAAACTGGAAAATAGAGCTCAAAGATCCCTTCGAATCTCCCAAAATATGAAACGCTTTTAAAATCTGAGGGAGGTTTTTATTATTTGGTTTGTCCTAAACAAAACCCTCTCGGAGATTTTCAAAATTCCTCTCCAGTTGGTCAGAAAGTGACCTTGAAGTTGACCACTAAACCAGTCATTTGCGCAGCGCGACCTGTAGCATGTGCACAGGAAAATCTACTGCGCGATGACATCCTCTGTGCGACAAAAATCCACTGTGCGGCAGAATCCTTTGCGCGGTGAAGTGCTCTGCGCAACGCATAGCAAATTTTGCAGTGCGTAGTTGCAAATGGAAATGGAACAAATAAATGATAAGCTTCCTTTTGAAACTGACCCTTGGAGATGTTAGATGCTGCCAGTCATAAAAACAATATGGTTGCTAACATGCATGACTTTGCAAATTGTTGACAAACCTATAACCTTAGCTATGAAAATCATGGTGCTAACAAGGTCCATGATGAGGAACCTGAAACTCCTAGAGTTGCAAATACAGATACAGGTAATAACATTGTACCAAAAGAGTATGTTCCAAAAGATCATGATATGGCAGAACCACAGAGACCTACAGATCCACCCTGAGAGATGATTACAAATCAGAGAAGACCAGCTTGGGCTCGTGAGATTATTCAGGATGCAGAGAAGTATGGTGCTCCACACAAAACTTTCAGAGAAAGTAAGAAGCTGCAACCATATTCTAGCTACATGGCATTGCTAAGTGATATCATTGATGCAGAGCCTACCTGTTATGAAGAGGTTGCAGAAAATAAAGTATGGAAGGATGCCATGATTGAGGAGTACAAGTCCATCATGAAGAATGATGTTTGGGATGTGGTTCGGAGACCAAGAGAGAAGACAGTGGTGAGTTCAAAATGGATCTACAAGACAAAGCATTTCGTTGATGGCAATATCGAGAAATATAAGACAAGGTTTGTGGCCTGTGGTTTCTCCCAGAAAAAAGGAATAGATTATGAGGAGACATTTGCTCATGTGGCAAGATACACTTCGATTAGAGTTATACTTGTTATAGCTGCAGTAATGAAATAAAAGGTACACCAAATGGACATGAATACAGCTTTTCTGAACATTGTAGTAGAAGAGGAAGTGTATGTGGAGCAACCACAAGGTTTCGAGACACATGACAGGTAGTCACATGTGTGCAGGTTGAAAAAAGCCTTGTATGGATGGAAGTAAGCACCCAGGGAATGGTACGGTAGAATTGACAGTTTTTTGATGAGCTTGGGCTTTACCAAGAGTAAAGCATATTCCAACCTTTACTAAAAGGTTGTGGATGGTGGACCAATGATATTATTGTTATATGTGGATGAGTTGTTTCTAACAGGAGACGAGAAGTTCATCACTGAGAGTAAGAGGAAGCTTGCTACAAAGTTCGAGATGAAAGACATGGGTACGATGCATTATTTCTTAGGTCTAGAGGTATGGTAGAAACCGGATGAGATTTTTCTTAACCAAGGAAAATATATTGTAGAAATCCTGAAGAGATTCTAAATGATGGATTGTAAAGCCATGCCTACACCAATGGTGACAAACTTGAAGTTATTGAGTGATACATCTTCAGAGGCAGTGGATGCCACCATGTACAGACAGATGATTAGTTCGTTGATGTATTTGACGAACACAAGGCCAAATATATGTTTTGCGATGAACACTTTGAGTCAGTATATGGTTGAACCGAGATGTGTTCACTTGATGGAGATGTTGACCGCTTATTCAGCTAGGGGTCAACTCATGTGCCATGAAGCTTGCATCATCATATGCAAATATGTTGAAGACAGTATTGGTTCTACTTGGGCATTTGATGCTCCAGCACAAATTTTGTAAACGAAATTTCCGCACCCCTGCATGGGTTAATAATGTAATAAGTCTGCATGGATCATAGTTAGGTCAGGTACCCTTGGATGTTTCCATTGGGGGAGTTCCTTTCACCGAGGGTTTTTTATCCTCAAGTTGTTAATCGGGCTCTCGGGCCTGGCTGACTTCCCTTGAGTTTTTCCCTCCACATATGCAATAATTTCCTCCAAAGTGGTGAACGGCGCCAAAGATGTTGTCGTCCTAATGCACACTTGTTAACGTGAGCTAAGTCCAACTCACTTAGTGTGCCCTCGGAGACACAATGTCTAAGTTCCAAGTCCACACTGTCACCTTGACTGGAACTTCTTCCTTCTAGGCTTACTCCTAGGGAAGCCAAGGG